>JAJMCZ010000066.1:15548-63262 GCA_030573245.1 Ascobotryozyma americana | reverse complement strand
ATAAATAATATAATATAATATAATATAATAATATAAATAATATAATATAATATAATATAATAATATAAATAATATAATATAATATAATATAATAATATAAATAATATAATATAATATAATATAATAATATAAATAATATAATATAATATAATATAATATAATATAATAATATAAATAATATAATATAATATAATATAATATAATAATATAAATAATATAATATAATATAATAATATAAAACCAACAAATAATAAAAATCAAATTCATACATTATTATATATATTTTAAACATGTATTAAATCTTTTTAATATGAGACACTAAAAAATGTATTAAAAGTAAACATTGTACATGTCAAGAAAAAAGGTTAATAACAATTAAAATATAGACACATATATACATAACTAGAATCCTATATAACGAAATATATATAAAAATATGTAAATATATATAATAATACATAAAAATATGTAAATATATATAATAATACATAAAAATATGTAAATATATATAATAATACATAAAAATATGTAAATATATATAATAATACATAAAAATATATAAAAATATATAAATATATAAATATATAAATATATAAATATATAAATATATAAATATATAAATATATAAATATATAAATATATAATAACATAAATACGTACAAATTTGTAAATATTTATATACATGCAATAAACAACATAACCAAACGTAGACCAAATTACAGAAACAAACAATGAATACAAATATGAAACCCACCAAAACAAGAACAACCATACAATGACGTGCTTCGCATTTTTCCCACATGTAATGTATTTTTCTTTTTTTCTTTTTTCTTTTATTTTTACGTTAAATTTTCATTTCATCTATTTTCTTCTTTTCTCTTCTTTTTTTATTTTTTTTTATTTTTTTAAAAAAAAGACATTCTTTTTATAAAGTACAATTAATAAATACAATACTATATAAATTCATATGAAGCATATGCATCCCCTTTAGTTTCGTCATCTGGAGATAAAGTAAGTTGTTGATAGTGCTCTGAGCTTTGATGGAAGTATAATCCAGTAATCTCACCAGTAAGTTTATGAAAACAAATATAATAAAAACCAGCATAAGAAGCACCAGGTATTTCACTGACTTTATGATTTGGAACCAAAAAACATTCCTTCCACCTCATGAATAAATGATCACTATTTTCCAAATCTGTATATGATAAATTATTTTTTTTAACTTGATGATAAAAAGGTCGCCAAGAACGAAACCTATTCCAATGATTAATGTCAGTAGAATCATTTGCGCCCCAATCTTTCCTTCTAGTATAGAAGGTGTATTTTCTTCCAATTATTTCTCCTTCAAAATATGTTGTTAAAGTCGGGTTACCTTCGGTTAAGCCTACAAAGAAGTTAGTATGTAATAATAAATATTGATAAAAAACAAATATTAATAAATAAAAATACCTTTTATTTTAAAATATCCACAAAGAAAATCTTGTTGCATATTTACGTGTAATATTTCTACATTGACACCATATGCAGCAGTGGCTGTTTGTTGTAAACCTTTAAAAGTGCAGCCTGGTCTCAAAAATGAAGAAGTGAAACATGGAAGAGTTCTCCGTGGAGAAAATTCATCATAAATAGAATAATATGTTGGAGAATACCAACATGGGGAAGCTAAAGTTAATTGATTTTTTTTTTTAGTATTATAAATAGAATCATAAAGATTATTTAGAAGATTATCTTTTTTTTTTTGATCTTTTTTCTGTATATCTTCATTTGATGAATTATCTTCGAATATTAGATTATCTTCAACTACCATTTCATATATTATTTCATCAAGATTCAGTCGCTCAGAATTTAATTCACTATATATTCTAGAGGATGGCATTATAACTGAATAATTATATTAAAAAGAAGAAAGAAAAGAAGAAAGAAAAGAAGAAAGAAAAGAAGAAAGAAAAGAAGAAAAAAAAGAGGGTTTAATGCAGAGAGAAATTTCAAAATTCTATATGCTTAGCTAAACATTTGTTAGTTTTAACGCCTATTAGAGGGGTAAATTATTATGTGATTTATTAATATTTATATATTTATTTAAATATTTAGAGTTTAGTATTTGATATCTACTATGTATTAATATTAATTAATTTAAATTATTTATAAAATTATTTACGTTTATTATTTATTATACATACAATTCAATACTTTGTTTTTTTACTATTGTCTTCTAAAAGTTAAAATTAACTGTTACGCGCTATATATTAATATACTGTAAAACAATTTTACATACAATTTTTTATTAAATGTTATTACCCCAAAATGGTACAATAACCTTGTGTTCTTTCTAAATACATATAAATCACAATATATATATAAACATACAGAATTTTTTTTAATACAAACCCATATATAATATACTATATAATACTAACAAATAAGTAGTTCTTTATATACTTTGCTCATCTTTATCCATACTATTTAAATTCCATATTTCTATACATATGTGTCTTATAATAAAATTGCTATAACAATAAATGACGGTCCCAATAAACTCTCATTACTAACTAACTTTTATTTAGCCAGAATCATCATAGAATGAACAAGACTAAACTGGAAAACAATTCACCATGACAACCCGAAATACACGGTAAGAAGGTAACTATGGGAACACGTACAAAAAATAAAACCAGAAACATAAAAAGTAAAAAATAAAAATAAATAATTAACTAAAATAAATAAAATAATATGAAAATATAAAGAAAAAGAAAAGTAATAAGAAAAATAAAAAAAAATCCCACATTTTTATTTTCTATCAAAATTCAAATTTATTGGCTTTCATCGAAACAAAAAAAGATAGAATTTGTTTATTTTTAAATAAAAATAAAAATAAAAATAATTGAAAAATATACTTATAAATAAATAAAAAAGACAAGTAAGTGATGGACACATACTAAAAATATGTGTACTTATATTTTTTTTTATTTTTTTTATTTTTTTTTACAATAAAGGAATTTTCGCATTTGGAGAATAAATGCATATTTATTTTTGTTTTTTTTTTCCTTTTTTCCTTTTTTTTTCTTTCTTATTTCCTTATTTCCTGCGAATGTACAATTTTATATTTCGATAGTACAAGAGCGAATTTTACATTTTTTAAACTCAAATTAATTCCACATTCAAAAACTAACACTTTATTCGGACTTCACAGGCGCTAGAAGGGGTCTATTTTATTTCTATTGGAATATTTTATTGTAATAATTTTTTATTTTTTATTGTGAATTGGAATTGGAGTTTTAATACTCTTGGTTGGTTCCATTGCAACTTCACTTATTTTTATTGTTTTATTGTAACTTGAAAAATTTAGAGGCATACAGAAGCAGCAACAACCGCAACAACAGCAACAACAACAACAACAGCAATAATAAAATAAAAATAATTATTAGTAACAACATTACAATAATTCAATATGACGGAACCTTGCTACGCTATTGTAAATGAAACAAGTTCTGCGGAAACTCCAACAATCCAAGAATTAAAAACTAAACTGGAAAAAGGATCCGATGATAGTAAAATAATAGCAATGAGATCAATTCTATCGATGATTTTAAATGGCGATCCTTTACCACAACTTTTAATGGATATTATTAGATTTGTTATGCCTTCAAAAAATAAAGCATTAAAAAAACTTTTAATGTTTTATTGGGAAATTTGTCCTAAAACAAATCCAGACGGAAAGTTAAAACAAGAAATGATTTTGGTCTGTAACGCTATTCGGAATGATTTACAACATCCAAATGAATATATCAGAGGTTCAACCTTAAGATTTCTTTGTAAACTTAAAGAACCTGATCTTTTAGAACCTTTACTTCCATCCTGTAGATCTTGTTTAGATCATAGACATGCTTATGTACGTAAAAATGCTGCCTTAGCTATTTTTACAATTTATCAACATTCCGAACATTTGATTCCAGATGCGCCAGAACTGTTAGAAACATTTTTGGAAAATGAAACTGATTCAACTTGTAAAAGAAATGCTTTTGTTGCCTTAGCTTCTATTAATCATCAGAAAGCTGCTTTATTTTTTAATAAATGGGCAGATTCTGTTTCAAACTTGGATGAACTTTTACAACTTGCAATTATTGATTATATTAAAGCTGATTGTTTATATGATAATTCGAATAGATCTAGAAACACAAGTATAATTTTTAATTTACTTGAATCTTCTTCTCATGCTGTAGTTTTTGAAGCTGCTTCAACTTTACCTCTTTTAACAAGTGCCCCAACTGCTATACAAGCTGCAGCATCAACTTTTCTTTCTCTTTGTGTTACAGAATCTGATAATAATGTTAAACTTACAGTTCTTGATAAAGTTGAATCTTTACGGGTTAAAAATTTAGGCGTGCTCGATAGTTTAACAATGGAAATTCTTCGCGTATTATCAAGCACTGATATGGATGTTAGAAAAAAGGCTTTAGCAATTTCATTAGAAATGGTATCCGTACGTAATGTTGAAGAAGTTGTAATGCTTTTGAAAAAAGAATTATTAAGAACAATTGAACCTGATACTGAAGACCCAGAATATAGACATATTTTGCTTCGTGCTGTACATAGCTGCGCTATTAAATTTTCTGAAGTTGCTGCAAGTGTAGTTGACTTATTTATGAGCTTCTTAAGTGATCTTGACACTGCTTCAGCTGCTGATGTTTTGTCATTTGTAAAAGAACTTATTGAAAAATTTCCTCATTTGCGTTCTATTATTGTCTCTCGCATAGTTCCAGAATTACAATCCATTAAATCTGGAAAAGTTTTGCGTGGTTCTTTGTGGATAATTGGAGAGTATTCAGCTGACGAAGAGGACATAAAAGCTGCTTGGCTTAAAATTAGAGAATGCATAGGTGAATTACCTATTCTTGCTTCTGAACATAGATCTCAAGAAGAAGCTGCAAAAAAGAATACTGATTTGAATGGCAATGATAACTCTGATAGTGCTGCCGATAGCATAAATACAACAACTACTGTTAGTAGGGTTCTTCCAGACGGAACGTATGCTACTGAAAGTTATATTACTAACGCACCACTTTCTAAGAATTCAGACTTTGACTCGTCTAAACCAAACCTCAGAAGAACAATTCTTGAAGGTGATTATTATTTAGCTTCCGTTCTTGCTTCTACTCTAGTCAAACTTGTACTTCAATTTAAAACCATTTCTTCTAATGCTGACTACACCAATTTACTTCGTTCTGAGGCAATGCTCATTATGATTTCAATTATTAGAGCTGGACAATCTGACGTTGTTAAAACAGCAATTGACGAAGATTCAGCAGACAGAATAATGTCTTGTATAAAGACTCTTGGAGATCTTACGCATGCTTCGGATTTCGCAACTGCTTATTTAGAAAACACCAGAGAAGCTTACAGGGTAATATTTTTACAAGAAGAGCGATTACGCGCTGCAAAACTTGCTATTCAACGCAAGGCTGCCACCATTGAAGTTGACGATGTGCTTTCTATTCGTCAACTATCTAGAGCGAATGAAAATTCTGAGATTGATGTTTCTGAAATTGATTTATCAAAACCCCTTACGTTTGGCGACGTTGTTGAAAGCAATTCATCAAAATTAAATAAGGTAGTGCAGCTTACAGGTTATTCTGATCCTGTATATGCGGAGGCTTATGTTAAGGTTAGCCAATTTGATATAATTCTTGATGTTTTACTCGTAAATCAAACTATGACTACTTTGCAGAACCTTATAGTTGAATTTGCAACTTTAGGAGACTTGAAAGTTGTTGGAACTCCAGCTACACAGACACTTGGTCCACATGCTTTTTATAATGTACAGGCTATTATTAAGGTTTCATCTACAGATACAGGTGTAATTTTTGGCAATATTGTATATGATGGCGCCAGTGCAAACGATTCAAAGATTGTTATTCTTGATGACGTACATGTTGATATTATGGATTATATTCATCCTGCTGAATGCTCAGAAACTCAATTCCGCACAATGTGGACTGAATTTGAATGGGAGAATAAAGTCAACATTTCATATAAGTCACCTTCTTTGAAGGAATACTTTGCACATCTGCTCAAGAGCACAAATATGTCTTCACTCACACCTGAATCTTTTCTGGATACAAATTGTAGATTTTTTAGTGCGAATTTATATGCACAAACTGTTTTTGGTGAGGATGCTCTTGCGAATGTAAGTATTGAAAAAGAGGGAGATGGTCCGGTCGTTGGCCATGTAAGAATTAGAAGTAAAGGTCAGGGTCTTGCCTTGTCTTTGGGTGACAGAATAGCAGCTTCGCAACGCCCATTAGGCAAGACATGAAAAATTAAAATAGAATTAGTTACTACTAGTACAAAAGGAAAAAAAAGCATGTACTTTAACTTAATTATGTTTGAATATATTTATTATTTTGTTTAAATTATTATATATTTATCTTAATTATCATTAGATTATATATTGAAAATACACTTTTATTGTAATTAATTAATCAATTTATATCTTATATACTCTATATATTAGTGAAAAAAAAAAAACGAAAAATAAAATAAATATTTTATTAAGGTTCAGGCAATTGAGATTTATGGTATGCTGCATCATCCTCGCATAGCACAGTGCCTACATTATTGTGAATTTCTACTTGAAAAGCACCAACTGGACAATTTTCACCATCTATACTGATGTAACTTGATTCAAACTTTGGCGTGAATCGATAGGCTGTAACTTTCTTGTAAATTACCTATATATATATGATAAAAAAAAAAAAAGAAAAAAAGATAAATACGATTAGTAATCTAATAAAAATAAAATTTAAATTTATCCTTCGTAAATATATTGAAATACTCACCTCAGTTTCATCAAAATGCTGACCACTACTAAATTTAAGAAGTGCTTTTGCGATAGCATATCGGGAGGAAGTTGTATTCATAATCAATAGATCTATGTGACCATCAGTATGCTTAGAAGCTGGAAATGCAAGAGCGTCGGTTGACACCCAAGGTATAAGACCTGCATAAAAAATAAACATATTTGGCAAAGATTCAGTGATCCAATCATCAGGTATTGGTGACTCTACTGTACCATATTTAAGTTCTAATCCATTTTTTGTATCAGCTAAATGAAAGGTAGTATCCTGTTTGTTTTTTGATAATTTCCTGATTTCATCTTTAGAATCTGAAATTAATTTATAAGACAATTCACATGGAAATGATTTCAGAGAATATAGTCTTTTAACTATTCCTACAGTAACTCTTTCTGGGCCCAGCCATCTTAAATTTTCTGTTGCAATATCACTTTCTGCTATTAAGCCACATGTTTGCGACAAGAAAGAAAGAAAGCGCTCTCCACCTTGTGTTGTTACGATGGATAAATCGGTGGGTCTCGGTTTCCCTAATAAAAAAAAAAACGAAAATAAACGAAAAAAGAAACAAATAAAAGAAAAATACAATTAGCAAAATTAAATATTAAATAGACCTTTTTACTTATATAAGGAATAACCCACCTTTTAAGATAGATAAACACGCTATTGAAGGGTCTCCTGTGGACGCCAAATTCATAGCCAAAGCATTACCAGTTCCTAAAGTTTATATGCAATTGTTAGAAAAAAGTGTATCTTTTTTAAAGATAATTTGACAAAAAAAAAAAAAAACCAACCTCCAGGAATTTGGGCCAAAGGTATTTTCAATGCTTGAGCAGAATCATTATGTAAATACAAGCCGTTTAGGACTTCATGTATCAAACCATCTCCAGAGCAACAAACAATTGCATCATACTTGGAAAGATTTAATTTTTTTGCAATACCACAAGCGTGACCGCTTTCTTGTGTCATAATTTCATGTATTTCACAGTGAGCTGCTTGGAGTATAGGTTTAGCCCAATTTAAGTAGCATCTTTTGGCGATACCTTTTCCACTAAAAGGGTTTATCAACACAAGTAGTCTTTTGGAATGAACGGCACCTAAATAGTCAGGATGGATGGAAGCTATTAACAGATAAGAAAGAAACAAAAATAGTCATTAAATCTCACCTTTGTAGGAATAGTCCATAATACTCTGGGAAAGTGCTTTAGCAAGTTCTATAGATTCAGTTTGGAATTTCCGTACAATAACCCTTGCTCTTGATTTCAACGAAGACAAATAGCTAATTGTTACTATAGGGGAATTTTCAGGATACACTTGAGCCCAAATGATGGCTCTGTAGGTGATGTCTAGTAAAGGGTCTAGTTTAGAGTATGGGGCTAGGTAAGTTTCCAGTTAGGGTGTAAACAAAACAGTTTAATATATAAGATTAAATAAAATGTATTAATTATATATTAATTATATGCAATTTAGTTGCATATATATATATATATATATATATATATATATGTATGTATGTATGCATATATATATATTGCATATATATATATATACATATATATTACAACTAAATGCATCAATTCTCAATTAAAAAAAAATTATTTTTTAATTACCTTTGTGATTAAATATCGAATTGCCCGTGCAACACACAAATGTATTTAAATTTTCTGCATTAGAATTTGGAGAACCTAAGATTTATTCATACAAGTTAAAAAAAGGGGTTTACGGACTAACAATAATAAAATAATAACTGGTAACCGGTAGCTTAAATTTACATACTGAGTTGGTCAATTTCAATAGAATTTTCCGTTAACCTGATAAAAGTATTTGAACCATTTTCATAATCAATGCATTTGTATCTATTCATTTTTCTAACAAGTGTTAATTTTAAATTTTAATATAGTGGAATTAGTAAATTAGATAGAAAACTAACGAAAAAAAAACATGCACACATAATAAAACCTCTTTAAACTTTTGTGATTTATTTATAACCAAATTTGTATTTTTTTTACTAATAATCAGACTTTTACGGGTCTTTTTATTCCTTTATCTTTCTTCGATATAACTGCCATCAAATGACGCAAATACTGGGGATTTCTGGAGATATTTATTACTAAACCATGACTAGTAAACTACCAAGTTCGGCAAACAATAGCCGCTGCCGGTTACTATTTTTGGCTTTATATTACCGAAATTACTTTTCTTCAATACCTTTAAATTAGACATATTCGCACACAGTTATTGTAAACACTATTAAAAGAGGCTAAATATTGTATAAATATATATAATAAACAGTAAGTAGTAAATAAAAGCAGCTTAAATTAATACGTGTTTATTTATTATATGTTAATATATATGCATGCATGCATAAATAGATTTATTTATTATAAGTTTATATATATATATATTTATCTAATTTCTACAGGGTTTTTCTTTTTACACAAGGCTATTTACTAACATTTAAATTGCAAACTAGAGATTATATAGTAAATATAATATAATATTTTTATTTGTATTTTGTATATAATAGTATTATATAAAGCATTTATAATATATTTATATATAAAGCATTTATAACATATATTTATATATATATATAAAGCATTTATAACATATACTATATATATATATATATAAAGCATTTATAACATATATTTATATATATATTTATAACTTATATTTATATATATAACATATACTCACTTATACTTATACTTACAAAATGAGCTTTTCAATACCACAAACAGTGCCAAACTTTGCTGCAGCAACTCGAGGAAAAGAAACAACAATTTGGACAGCAGCTAAAAACAGTTTAAGTAAAGGAGATGACACATTACCTCTATATAAAGATAAACCATACGGGGTCGGATTTAATGGGTCGCAGCCTTCGCTGGCGACCAAAAAGAAACGCAAATTAATAGCATATTTAATTGTAATGCTAGCAGCGTTTTGGTTTATTTATACATTTGCTAGCAAAACAAATAGTGAAGCTAGCATAGCTGACGTTTTAAAAAATACACCTCAAGCTCGTAAAGGCTATCAAGCTTATAGAGAAAAGACAGAAAATAAACAAACCGTTGTAGATAATGGAGAAGAAAAAAATACAGATTCTTTTAACAAAAAGAATTCTATGATTTCATCTTCTTTATCTAATTTAGATAAACAAAATATTATCAGGAAAACGTTCCAAGAATCATGGGCGGATTATTATAAACATGCTTTTGGATACGATGTTTACGGTGCCTTAACAAAAAGTAAAGAAAATATGGCTCCACAAGGTCTTGGATGGATTATTGTAGATTCTATTGATACAATGATGATTATGGATTTACCTAAAGAACTTAGTCAAGCTCGTGAGTGGGTTGCTCATAATTTAACTTATAATCAAGATTATGAAGTAAATACATTTGAAACTACCATTCGCATGCTTGGTGGTCTTTTATCAGCTTATTATTTATCTAAAGATGATTTATATCTTGATAAGGCAACTGATCTTGGTAACAGATTATTAGGTGCTTTTGATTCACCTTCAGGTATTCCTTATAGCAGCTTAAATCTTGCAACTAGAAAAGGCGTTAAATCCCATATGCCCGGTGGTCCTGCTTCTACTGCAGAAGTTGCAACTTTACAATTGGAATTCAAATATTTATCTAAATTAACTGGTGAAGCTTTATATTGGAAAGCCGTTGAAAAAGTTATGGAAGTTATAGATGAAAATAATGCAGAGGATGGTTTAGTTCCAATTTATATTAATCCTGATACTGGAATGTTTCAATCTAACATTATAAGATTAGGTTCAAGAGGCGATTCTTACTATGAATATCTTCTTAAACAATATTTACAAACAAACAAAGAGGAACCAATTTATAAACGCATGTACGATAAATCGGTTGATGGAATTATTAAACATTTAGTTGCAAAATCTTATCCATCTAAATTAACATTCATTGGAGAATTAGACCAAGGGATTGGTGGTCCTTTATCAAATAAGATGGATCATTTAGTATGTTTTATTGGAGGTACTTTGGCATTAGGAGCAACTAATGGTTTACCCTTATCAGAATTTTCTACAGAAGATTCTAAAAATAAAAATTTACCTAAACTAACGGAAAGACAAATTAAGGAGATGGATTTGGCAAAGGAAATTACAAAGACTTGTTATGAAATGTATGCCTTAACTGATGTTGGTATTGCACCAGAAATTGTATATTTCAATACAGAACCAGGTGCTGATGTTAGTGATATGATAATCAAACCTCAAGATGCACATTATTTACAAAGACCCGAGACTATTGAGTCCATATTTTACATGTGGCGTATTACAAAGGATCCAATATACAGAAAATGGGGCTGGGAACTATTTGAATCCATTGTAAAATACACAAAAGTACCCAGTGGTGGATTTACTTCTCTTGATAACATCAAAGTAATGCCTCCTACTCAAAGAGATAATATGGAATCTTTCTGGTTGGCTGAAACGTTGAAATACCTTTATCTTCTTTTTGAAGAAGATGATACTGTTCTCCCATTAGATAAAATCGTGTTTAATACCGAAGCTCATCCTTTACCTAATTTTGACATGTCTCCTTTGTTTTCGACAGGCTGGTCACATAAGGAATTACTAGTTCAAGAATAAAATTGAAATAAGTGTCAAAAAGGGAAAAAACACAAAGTAGACGTTAAAGTACAATAAATACAATATAATAAAAAGTACATTCATTTTACTTAAAAAATTTCATTTTAGGAATAAATTTGTATATTTTTTCATATTATCGGTTTCAGTTTTTTGCGTTATTCATTTCATTTATAATAAATATATTTAATTGTTAACAATTATGATCAAAAACTGTCATATTTATATACATATTTATGTCAAACAAACTCCTACAATTTTAAAACATTTTATATTTTTTTTAAACATTTTTACTTATTTTTAAATTTTTTTTATATTTCAATAAACCTATTTATACATACTTGTACAAGACCGTTATTAGTTACACCTTGATGCGACCAGTAAATTTAATTCCACATGTCTCCAAATTTATCATAGGGAGACAAAGAAAAAAAAAAATAATACATTAAAACTTTTTTCTTTTTTTTTTATATATTTTTTATCTTAATCTACGAGCTTCACGTTCAGACTCAAGAAGACAAAGAATATCATTTTCACGAACAGGACCTTTAACGTTTCTAATAATGCTTCGGGAAGTATCATCCATAAATTCAACACGGACTTGTGTAACACTTCCACGGGAACCAGTACGTCCTAAGACTTTAATAACACGAGCAAGTTTGACTGGGGCTTTGGCATCCTTTAGTCGTTAGTAAAAAACAGACTGATAAAACACAAAAAAAGATACTGCAGTATATTTATAATATTATTAGTATATATTAATGTAAATATACCTAATACATATATCATACAAATGGAGTATATAATATAATAAACATAATGTATTTAAATGAATAGTGAATATACATAACACCACCTCGCACTCAACAGAACAAACTTACCATTTTGTACAATATATTATTTCAAGTTATTTTTCAATATAAAAATATTAAATCGATTCTAAAAAAACCTTCAATCAAATATCCACACACAATCTCAGTTTCAATATTAATAACTAAAAATTCTTGTTAGGTAAAAGTAAAGGAAATCGTAAATCAAAATAAGTTGAGTCTGCGTCGTTGTTATGCAAACAAGAACTATTTTCTTATCTAAATTTTTTGACTTTATTTTTTATTTTTCAGCACTTCAATAAGCAGTCACATGACAGTGCCAGAAAAGCTATATCCAGCAGCTTAGTAAGCAATATAATATTAAATTTTAGATTAGACAGGGTTCGAGACTTGGATAATCAATTGGGACTTGTATCACTTTTTAAATCTCATTTAAATATTTTATATACATACAATATATATATTAGATTGCATATAATTTTTATTGTTATTGTTATTGTCATTATATTATTAGTAATGGATTTGGTTAACTCGTTGGTAGATAGACTTTTATTTGCAGTACCTAAAAGTAAGAATTGTGTTTCACCAATGTTTACTCCAGGAAAAGTATAAATCTAACATTTTTTATTTATTTTATTTATTTTATTTATTTTATTTATTTTATTCATTATTGTAATTTTATCTAGAGGGAAGATTGCATGAGAAAGTTTTGGAATTATTAAGAGGCTCAGATATTCAATTCCATAGACATAATAGATTAGATATTGCATTATCTACAAATTTACCAGTTGCTTTAGTGTTTTTACCTGCGTCTGATATACCAAGATTTGTAGCAGAGGGAAGGGTTGCCCTTGGAATTACTGGGGTTGATGTGATTCAAGAATCAAAAGCAGATGTTAAAATTGATCTTCCTTTAGAGTTCGGTAAATGTAAATTACAAGTCCAGGTTCCAGCTAGAGGCTCATATACTAAACCAGAGCAACTTGTAGGAAAGTCAATTGTAACATCATTTATTCATCTTACAACGTTGTATTTTGCAAAATTAGAAGGTTTAGATGTTGAAACAATTGCGAAACAAAATGAAATATCTACAACTTCTAATGAAATTGATTATATATTACAAAAACATTTAAAAACAAAGATAAAATATGTAGGAGGTTCTGTAGAAGCTGCTTGTGCTCTTGGATTAGCTGACGCTATTGTAGATTTAGTAGAAAGTGGGGAAACTATGAGAGCTGCAGGTCTTGCTCCGATTGCAAACATTTTAGATACAGAAGCTGTTCTTATTTCATCTAAAAAAAGAGAAGCCTTTTCATTTTCAACTTCCGCAATTGCTTCTGCAACAGGGAAAGATAGTCCTTCTAACGTATCTGACCACCACGAGCTCGCAGATATTTTAATATCTCGTATAAATGGCGTAGTTACTGCTCAAAAATATGTTTTATGTAATTATAATGCTCCAAAATCAAAATTAAAAACTTTGTTAAAAATTACTCCTGGGAGACGTGCTGCTACAGTATCTCCTTTAGAAGATGAAGAATGGGTTGCAGTTTCTTCTATGATTTTAAAGAAAGAACTTGCCCCTAAAATGGATGACTTGGCTAGAAATGGTGCAGAAGATGTTTTAGTATTTCAAATTATTAATTCACGTGTATAATAAGAGTTCTATTTGGAATATACAAACAAAAAGAGGAGAAAATGACGTAACTAATTAAGAAGATGGAGTAAAATGAAAAAAAAAGAAAATGGTATTTATTATTTATTTAATGTATTGTGTATAGTTTTAAAAATATCTAATTAGACACTAAAAATTTAAAATAATTACAAAAATACATAAATAAACATACAAATATTAAATAAATTAATTTCATTAATAATAATTATAGCAAGAAAACTTAATTTTAACATGCAATATACATAATCTATTTTCAAAACGCCAAACATATATAAACACATTTTCAAAGAAAAATAAAATCAAACAAATTTCTTAAAATCATAGAATATGAAAATAACATATAAGCCCACCAAGTTATACAGACAGAAATAAAAATTACAAAATTATAACAAATAATAAAAGCATTAAAAAATAAAAATAAGAAATTAAAATATTATTATCATCATGATACAATCATTTATTAAAGGTGATGCTTAGAATATGATTTTTTCTTTTTCATATTAGCTTTTTTTATTAAAATGGAAATGATAGATAACATTTTTTCTCGTTCTGCTTCTGCATCAAAAGATAATTTACTCATATCATAACTAATATTATTAAATGGATCATTAATTTGGAGAATAGAATCATTATCATTAGAAATCGAAATTGTAGGACAATTATGTAATTCTGGTGAAGATATATTTTTTTTGTTGGAAATGTCAGAGTCACTTGTTGTAATTGGATCTAAGGCTGAACGAGTGGTTGAATCTGAGTTGGAAGGATAAATGGAATGAGTAGTTGAATTTGACATAAAACTTGAAGAAGCGCTCGAGGTTTGTAAGTTCGATTCACTGGGAGGTAAATCAGCGGAAACTGAGATTGATGGCTTAATTTGTGAAGCTAACCTTTCTATTAAAACTTCTACAACCATACATAAAACTATTCCACAATCTGTACCATTTTGTTGTTGTGGAGTTCCAGCTGAAATAAATTTGAATGGTTTATAAGGATTTAACGTTAAATGTTGGTTAATATCTGTTTTAAGAGAAGGATTTTTATCTATAGAGCAAAACGATTTAGGAGTTGATATTAAAGAGATTTCAATTGAACTAGAAAGTGAGCTTGGAGATAAGGTAGGTATTTGTGAGTTATCATCAATATCTTCTTCCATTTGGTATCTTCGAGTAATGATATCTTTTTGCGGGTTAGATGGATTTGATATTGTATTTGACCTTGAGAGAGGAGTTGTACTTGATCTTGAAAGAGGAATTGTATTTGTGGTTGAATTTAAAGTTTGAGATAACAATATATTTGTTGCTATAGGTGATGTATTTGATATGGTTGGAAGTGAGATGGCAGTACTTGAATTAGGTTCGGTTGTAAGAGTTTTGGTTACAATAGTGTTACTTGTGATTTGATTCTGCACCGTGTCGTTGTTGTTATCATTGTTATTCATAACTTTAGATTTGTCATTATGTTTATAATAATAAAGTAAATGGGCTAATTTTTGTGAAACCTTTTTAGCAAAAGAAACATTTGCATCACCCATAGAATCATAAAAATAAGCAGTAGAATTGACAATGTCAGCAACCAACAAAGCCCAATGAGAGCCACCACCAGCAACACCAAACTCAACATTATCATTAACAGGAAGGAAAACCAAACGAGAAGAAGCAATTTTTGAAGTTGGCAACGCATCAACTAAAAACTGGAAATCCCCAGAATAATTTGTTAATAAAAAGGAAAGAGCGGGTTTAAGTAATAAAATGTCAAGATCTTTTCCAATGCCATGTTCTAAGTATTCAAACCAAAAAGTTATATTATTATCATTAAGCCATCTTTTATCTTCCAACGCTTCTACATCACCTCTATACACACAAGCTTCATAGTATTCTAGTACAATATCATCTTTTTTTCTATGTATATTTTTAATAAGAGTACCTAAAGATTGCAATTTCCTTCGGACTCTATGTCCCCGATGTTTTACAACCGTTTGTTCTACACACACTGAGGATTTCATGTATGGAATGTATAATATATGTGAATTTATATGCTAGTTGTAAATTATACCAAGTATAAATCAGTTCCAGACTGATGTTTGAAGCAATAAATTGTGCAATTTAAATATTACTATAAATAAAACAACGTTATGAGCTGATATTATTAATAAGAGAAATTGAATTAAAATTAAATTAAATTGAATTAAATTAAATTAAATTAAATTAAATTAAATTGAAATTATATGCGTTAATGTATTAAGTTCACTTCTATAAACAAGTTATTTGTAAAATAGTCTACAAGAATAAAAACAAAACAAAAACAAAAAAATATAAAAATAAGCCATAGCTATAAATAAAAAAAACACATGTACAGGAAAGTATAATTAAATTTTTAGGTCTGTTGTTATAGTAACTTCTGGGGAAACCCCAGTTACGTAGATCTAATAGTGGGGTCGTTGCTATGGAGAGATTTTTATATTTGTAATGGCAAGTTATACAAGAAATTATTATTGTATGCCTGCGTTGCGTATATTACGCTCATCGATGAACATCTTCACGGGAACGTAAGATCGGATTTATATATTTCGATGGAATAAACTTTACTGCCTTTACAGTTTGGTGAAGAAGGTTACGATGTGATTTATATTATTTGCAATTTATATTATTTGCAATTTATATTATTTTAAATTATATTATTTGCAATTTATATTATTTTAAATTATATTATTTGCAATTTATATTATTTGTAAAAATATATTCTATTTATAAATATCAGCCCCTCCCCCATGTTCTGGGGAAGCTAGGTATTCGGAGCTTTTTATACGTGTGTAGTTGACGTGCACATTTGCGCTATACGGAGAAAAACAAAAATATTTTCATTTTATTTATTTTATTTATTTTATTTTATTTTTCACCCCAAGAAATTTAGGGTTAATTTGTTTCTTGTTTTTCTTCTTGATTTGCCCAAGTGTGTACAGATGCTACGTTTATGCCAAGAACTTAGTCTTGTATACAAATTTATCCACCACTTTAGTTTCTCTACTGATTGCCTACTAACTTATAGCATATAATTATAATAGCATATAATTATAATAATTACTATTAATATTACTATTAATATTACTATTAATATTACTATTAATATAATGCACCCTGTATGCTGTTTTCTCATCCTTTTGCGGATCTCGGTTATCGGTTCAGAGATGACGTTTGTGTTAGGCCGAAGACGAATATTTCAAACTGATATGCTCATCATTTATCCATAATTTTTATTACACTGTTTGCTATTATTATAATAACAGTAAACAGTAATTATAGATAACAATTCTCGCTAAAAATGCCGAATTGGGTCTAATTACCACATTTATTCGATGCTAATTACGTTCAAAACAAACAGATAATATATTTCTTATTATTGCTCATCGGATAGTTTTTTATCTCACATATTTTCCGGATTGCGAATATTTGTCATTTATTCTTAATTTAGTGTACAATTTATAACAGAAGGATATATAAATGGCATTCATAATGAACACAATTAGATGAATGCCAACCTTTAATGCCCAGTAAAATAAGCTTTATATGCATAACAATAATAATAATATTAATAATAATAAGCATAATCGCATTATATTAGTAATAATAAGCATAAAATAACAAACAAATAACAAACTTAAATGGCGGACGTGTTTGCTTCGCCATTATTGAAATTAAAAACTGAAGCCGAAGTTATCGAATCTGCTGATGAACTAGCAGATTCTTCCGGATTACAAGAATATCGTGATGTTTTAAGAAAAGGCGCTCTATTTTCAGTTTTCCCACCAACCGAATCGTTTTTAGAATCACTTACTTCTGATGAAAAAAATGCTATAGATAAATTTACTAATAATAAATGGAAGCAACCTTTTCTTCTTTATTTTGTTGCATTTTTGTCAGCTGCTTCTGCTACGGTGCAAGGTATGGATGAATCTGCAGTTGGTGGTGCAAGTTTGTTTTATATTTCATATTTTCATATAGATGGTTCTACATCAAGAGATGCAAATATTCAAGGCATTCTTAACTCAATACCTTATTTATCTGCTTCAGTAGTTGGTTGTTGGTTAGCAATACCTTCAAGTACATATTTTGGTAGAAGATTTACTGTCTTTTGGGGTTCAATTTTAGCCGCTGCTTCTGGTCTTTGGCAAGCTTTTTCGCCCTCTTGGCAAATGTTATTAGTTGGTCGTCTTATAATGGGTATCTCAATAGGAGCTAAATCTGCTACTGTTCCAGTTTATACTGCTGAATGTGTTCCTGCTAACATACGTGGCGCTTTGGTTATGATGTGGCAAATGTTTACTGCTTTAGGAGTGATGATGGGTTTTGTAATGGGTGTTGCATTTTTAAATGTAAATCATGGTTGGCGTTATATGCTCGGTTCGGTTTTTCCACTACCAGTTGTTGTAGCCCTTTTAATTTTTTTTTGTCCAGAATCTCCAAGATGGTATATTGATAGAAAAAATTATAGACAGGCTTTTCTGACTTTTTCAAAACTAAGAAATCATAATATTATTGCAGCAAGTGATTTCTTTTATACTGTTAAAACTGTAGAATTAGAAAATGCACAAAGGAAAAATTTGTCAACTTTTAGCTTAATTGCTGATTTTGTTAGAGTCCCCCGTGTACGATTTGGAGCTTTGGCTTCATGGATTCTTATGTTTGGACAACAATTTTGTGGTGTAAACGTTTTAACTTTTTATATTTCTACTGTATTAACTGGAGCTGGCTTTTCAAATCATTCTGCTTTAGCAGGTTCTTGTGGTTTCGGTGCATTGGCTGTAACTGGAGCTATTACAGCCTTTGGCTTTATAGATTCAAAAGGGCGAAGATTTCTTCTTTTAACCACTTACCCAATAATGTGTGTTTTCCTTCTTTGGGTTGGATTTTCTTTTTATGCTCCTGGTTCACAAGAAAAATTAGGTCTTGTTTTAACAGGTATATATGTTTATGTTTACTTTTACGGAATAGGGTCAGGTCCAGTTCCTTTTACTTATTCCGCTGAAGCTTTTCCGCTATACCTACGTTCGATAGGTATGGCTTTTGCAACTGCTACAACTTGGATGTTTTCATGGCTTCTCGGCTTTACTCTTCCTAATATGATTCGCTCTATACAAACAGTAGGAGTCTTTTGTTTTTACGCTGCATGGTGTGCTGTACTCTTTTTCCTTATCTTACTTTTTGTTCCTGAAACTAAAAACTACACTCTAGAAGAATTGGATTTGATCTTTTCAATACCTATTAGATCTCATGCCTCCTTCCAGATAAAACAGTCAATAGTATTTATAAAAAGACTATTTGGAAATAAATCTCTTAAATATGGTGATATTTTCGATATTATTATACCTGAAAAACAAAGTTTAAAATCAACTGATAGTGCAAGTGAAGTTGTTAATTATTCTAAAGATATTGAAAAGGATCCTACTAGTTTGTAAAGTTCTCAATGATATTTTTTCTTAATTATTTAATTAAATTGATATTTATTTATTTAATTGTATAATTTTTGTTAAGAGTTTATTTTTCTTAAATTTTCTTGTTAATTGTGTTTATGAATTTATATATATATTTTTTTTGTCATTGGACATAATTGTACATTAAGTAAACATATAAATTATTTAATTAAAAGTTATTGTTTTGTAGTTACCAATTTTTTTTTGAAAAGTAAATATTTTAAGCAAGGTTATATAGAATAATAAAAAAACAGCGTTAAAAAAATAATATTATTCTAAATATCAGCACGCGAATAATAAAGGATAACCCACTACATAAATCAAGCCTGTATTTTATCAAGCAAATGCTGTCTATCTGCATTTAACATATCCTTAATACTTTCTATAATTGAAGTGGTATGAAAATGGACCCATCTATTGTTATTAACAAATGTACTGTCGTCCTGATATTTAACTTTTATTTTCTGCAAGGAATTATTACCTTCTTCATCTGAAATCGACTTTTGTCCATTAAATGCGCGAAGAGTGGTAATAATTGATTCTTTTTCACGTCGATAAAATTCAATCGAATTTTCCATTTCTAAACTACGTTTAGTAAGTCGATGTAAAAAACGAACAACTGAATCATGCACTTTATTAGTGATCTTATTTATGTTATATGTTCTTTTTATGAAACTTGCCATTTCGGATTCTTCATCCAAAATGTTAAATTCATTAGTTTTATCTTGTTCACCATCGACCTTAAAATCCAAAGGTTTATAATCGTCTTTTAAAATTTTAGAATCTTCTTTGCCATCCTGTAATTTTAAATCATTTTCATCAATTCCACTTACATTTATGAGACCGGTTTCAAAATCATTCAAATTTGTAATAGATGATTCTTTGGAATTTGAACCAGTAGGTTCTGAGGAATCATAAGTATCTGGTATAATATTTTTGATTCTTTCATTTCTGAAGCCAGAAAATAAATTTTTTTTAGTACTATTAAAAGAAATATCAAGACATTTCTTTTTAATATTTTTCCCCGACCCTTCCTCCAGTGGTATAATATCTTTGATCCTTTTCTTTCTTAAAATAGAAAGTAAAAGAATATTTTTTCCCGACACTTCCTCCAGTGGTATAATATTTTTTCCCGACCTTTCCTCCATTGGTATAGTATCTTTGATCCTTTTATTTCTTAAACTAGAAAGTAAATGTATATTTTCACTACTACAATTAAAAGAAACATCAATACGCTTCCTCTTCATATTATTTTGAGACCATTCTTCCTGTTCATGGGATGAAGAATTATTATGCATTTGATTAGCTTTCAAACGCTCCTTAAAAGTTTCCCCATTCAGGTGGTATCGTTTAGGAGTGCTAATATCATTAACTATTTCATGAAAAGTATCTCGTTTTTTGATAGGAGTATGTACATCATTCTTTTGGTATTCTTTAGTATTCTGAATTAAAAAATCAAATTTATTTTCACTATTGATTTCTTCAAATAAACTTATAAAAGTATTGTTTAAATGAGTGTTTAGTCGATAGGTATTCTTTTTATCATTAACCACTTTTTCATTATTCCAGGGGTATTTTAATTTTTGCGGGGAAATATTATCACAATTCATATGACAACTAGATTCCGTGTGTAAACTCATAGCTTTATTATTATAATTTTGACGATCTGCATCATCTACATTTAACCTATTCAGAAGAATTTTGTTATTTTTAACTTTATTTATTAATGGGCTTTCAGTAGAAGTAGTATTCTCAATACAAAAAAGCTTAGTATACTCGTCGCTTTTCTTTATTCCAGAACTGATATCTTTTTTGGAATTATCTCCTAAAATGAAAGGTGCTGTTTGGGTAATAATTGATTTATCAATCTCAGAATGCTGAATACAATTTAGACTACATTCTTTAGAAATACTTTCAAGCTTGTGTTTTGCAAGCCCGTAGTAATTTTCAATCTCTTTTTCAGTCTTATCTTCATTTTTATTTCTATGCCAATTTTCATTTTCATTATCATTTTTGTTTTCATTCGTACTTTCCTTTGTTGCTTCAACTTGAAATTTATTCTGGATCTCCTTCAGATTGTTATTGTCATCAGCACTCTCATTTTTATTTTCATTTTTATTATCATTTTCATTATTAAATCCATTCGTACTTTTCTTTGTTGCATCCACTTGAAGCGTATTCTGGATCTCCTTCAGATTGTTATTGTCATCAGCATTCTCATTTTTATTTTCATTGTTATTATCATTTTCATTATTAAATCCATTTTCATCTTCAATTTCATTTTCATTTTCTTCATTCGTATTTTCTTTTGTTGCTTCGCCTTGAAATTTATTCTGAATCTCCTTTATAATGTTATTGTCGTCGATACTTTCATTGTCATTTCCATTTTCATTCTCAATTACATTCTCATTTTCATCCTTATCATTCTCATTAGAGTTTCCATTCTTATTTTTATTTCCAAGTTTATTCTTTTTTTTATTCTTCATTTTATTCTTGGTTTTGTTCATATCTTGGTTTTTAAAAGCCTGCTTATTGCGACGCGTAGAATTAACATACTTAACAATTTGTCTGCTTTCAATAAGCGGATTGTGAACAAATGAATGTTCAATAATATTGGCATCTTCAGTAGAATTACAATCTAAAGAATTAATATTATGAAGTAATGGTCTTTTCGGAGTTTTCTCATTTTCTAAAGATATTGAATCTTTCAATAATAAAGCATCCCAGTTGCTTTTTTCACAAGAATTCGCAGAATTTATGCTTTCATTATTAATATTTTTTTTTGTGTTATTTGTTTGTTTTAGTGCTTCGTGATCATTTTTTTCGTAGCTTTTCTCACAATCAGAAAAAGTAGATATAGGCAAAGAACTTGATCCAGAGTAATCATTCGAAGGTTGTAAGCAATAATTTACATTTGGTCTTTTTCGGAAAGAATATCTGTTTGTTATATTACTATTACCTAAATCATGATTTTGAGTTGATTTCGAGTTTTTATGGCTTCCTGTACTTAAAGAGGATTTTTTAGAATTATTTTTGAAATTAGTTTTTTTGGAATTGAAAATTCGCTTCGTATGCATAAGCTTTGAACAATTACGTGAAGTTTCGATTCGTGCTAGATTTTGTTTTGAGATATTGCTAGCTTTTGATTTTAATAAAGGCTTGGTTATCAAATCTTCTTCTTGATCATCAGAAAGAATATCCCATACAAGTTGATTGTTATTTTGATCATGCATTCCATGAGATTTACAGGGAAGAATTTTAATATTGCCTGAGTCAACTCCCGTAACCGTATTATTCTCGTCATTATTCTTGGACTTTCTATTCAAATAACTTCTATTCTCAGAATGATTGAGTAAGTTATATTTTGTAGTAACTTCACAATTTGATCTTATATTAGAATCTAAGTAAGAGCTTTGAATCTCTACACAACTCAAATCTGTGTCGTTGCATGAATCCAACTGTTGAGAATTTATTCTAGACACACTTGTATGATTAGAAATGTTTATAGCTTTATCAATATTATCTGTAAACTTTTCGTTGTTTGACGATTTAAAAGAGTGATCATTAATAACAATCGATGTTGCAATATTATCCAGGTTAAAAGGGACTTCTTTCTCATTATTCAAATTTTCAACATTTAATATTTGAGATAATTGAAGCATTTTATTATTAGTATTTGAATTTTTGGTTTCATATGTTTTATTTTGATTAGCAGATTTTATATAGTTAGATTTTTCAGAAGTTTGTCCATCCATATAAATTGGGCTCATATCGTTAGCTAGTGCCGGGAATTGCTTCTCGTTATTCTTATTTAATATCCCATTTGGCGATTGTTTAGTATTCTGATTATCCATAGCAGATGAAACCTTATTAACAAATAAATTAGAATTTTTGTTCTCCATGCTATCTATTTTCTTAGCACTCAATGGCTCGTAAGTTTGAACATTTCTAGTAGATTGATTTATATTTTCAGATTCAAGGTGCTGGTTCTCATTAGACACTATAAGATTGCTAGATTTATTTGAGCATTGCTTCTGCAAACAAATTGGGCTTACACAGCTAGGGACAATAGGACTTAGATTTTTAATACAAATCGCCTTTTCACTTGGTACATTAGAAGTATGGTTTTTCACAGAGGTAAGCACTTCATTTTTGGATGGCTCATTGGATTGAATCCCTTTATTTTTCGATTTGATATTTTTAGAAAATTCAAATTGTATTTCACTTATTAAAGAACGACTTGTAGTTCTATCAAGCGATCTATATGCTTGAAATTTCTTAAAGTTTAGTTCTAAATTTTTTGTTGGCTCAAAATTTGAATCACTAACACTACTCAGCTTTGCATTTATAGAGTTTGAAAATATTTGATTTTCATTAGTTTTGGTAATAAAAACTTCAGAAGGTTCGTCGTCTATATAAATTGGAATTGTGCATTCCGACGGATCAGGGGTAATATGATTATCAGTAATTACGTTTGTCTTTTTTGATTCAAAGATTTGATTATCATTATTTGTTTTTGAACTGTTAGCTGCATCTGAAGATTGATTACCCATACAAATAGAATTAGTACTTAAATTTGATTCAGAAGTTTGAGGAATCTCACCTAATTTTGTAATAGGTTCAAATGTAAAATTAGGAATTATCTCTTCTACATTGTCAGAGACCTCTTGAGGTAGGTTTTCAAAAGTGTTTGTTTCTTTAATCGACTCATTGATTTTTTTAATCTGAGTGTTTTGATTTATGTGAACAGCCGCTATTAATTTATCCGTGGGTAATGTTATATTTTTATTGTTTTGATCAGTGCCATCAGCGGTTTCTTCATCTTCAATAAAAGAAACGTCATGAATTCCAATAACATTAACCGAAGTGCTAACTTTTTGAAGAGGGTAATTAGGGGCATACTTTTTTAAAACATTTTCAATTTCTGTTAAATAAGATTGGCCCGGTTGAATTACCACAATAGATTTTTGCCAAGCAGAATTAAATGATACTATTGTAAATTGAGAATTGTTTTTGGCTTTATCTAATCTTAAAATTATAGTGTTCTTTTTTTCATCGAGTGTATATGATGTCAAAGATGTAAGATTAATTTCCAGCATAGTGTAAATATTGGGATTGTTATTAGTGTCTTTTTTTAAAATAGATACGCACATTTGATTTTGTGAAATATGGGCATACAATAAGCTATTAGTTTCATGAAAATTTTTATCCTCATACTGACAAGACTTGAGTTTGAATAAATTCAAAGATGAAAAAGACGATGGAGTCAATTTTTTTCTATAATCAAGTAAAAGTTGATAATATTTTACACAATTAAGATCACCAGCTTTAGGAGCTCGAGGAAATTGTTTCCAAAGAAAATCCAAGTTTAAATTATTATCCCATAACATATAAATATAAGAATCTACTTTTTTTGATTTATTAGCATGAAGTTTTTGAGGGATTGCTCTTCCTAAAAACTCTATAAATTGAGAGATTAAAGTGAAGTTTTCACATTCTAACACTTTCTTTCCAATTTCATGGCGTTTAATTATGGTTAAAGCGTACTTTGAAATTATAGGCTTTTGATCTGGAAAAGCATTTAAAATTCTATTTAAAATTCTTAATAGTTTCCATCTTAACGAAGCAAGAAGGTCATCTTTAAGCCCATTATTAAGAATTCTTTTTGTAATATTTGAATCAAATTTTTCAGAAATAATATTATTATTTGGTTGTTTAAACTCAGCAATGTATTTGGAAATGACCAAAAACTCGATAGCAATACAATCCTTATGTTTCAATGACCAAAGAATTAGTTCTAGGAAAAAATACAAAAAATGCTTATTAGGTTTTATATTAGAGCAATTTGATATTTTTGTGAAAATGTCTCTAGAAAGCAAATTTAAACTTTTCTATAGTGAAAATAAAAACAAAGTTAGAAAACTAATTTACGACTATTAATTATTTAATTAACTATTACCTCTGCTTTGTTGAAAGGACGAATGGCGAGTTTATAAATGCTAAAAGAGGCTTTATCCCATTCAGAGATATTTCTGATTGTTAGTAATAATAATCAATAATAAATAAAAAATAAATAAATAAATAAATAAATAAATAAATGTATACATACAATACGCTTGGATCAAATGCAGTTTTATTCTTTACAGACTCCTCAATTAGTTGGATCAGTTTAGTAAACAGATTACGTAACTCTTTTAAATTCATTATATTATTTGTATTCATTTTATGCAATTGTTTGTATAAATTTAGATACAGTATATTTAGTTTTTTTTATTATTATTTTTTTTTTAAATTATTTTTCTAATTGTTTTTTTAATTATTTTTTTAATTATTTTTTTAATTTTTTATTTAATTTTCTTTTACCCCCTTCTTCTTCTAGCATATACAGCAGAGAGATGAATGCTAATAAATTGTGATCATATAATTAACAAACAAATAATAAAACCAAGTAATGAAGTAATGAAAAAATGCACGTTATTATTTATTTATTTACTTTTTGTCTCAAAAGAGAAATGAATGCTAATACTGTGTTATTTAGTTGTGTATAGAAAAACATGAATTATCTTATACCCTTGTTCCTCTGTATTAATTTATTTTCGCGTATTAAAAAAAAAAAAAAAAAAACGTTGCTCTTAAGCAAGCAACAAATTATATATTTACGCGTTGTTTTTAATAAATACTTAATAGCTTTTTAGTATATAGTTATTATTACACGTTTATTGTTTCTGTTAACTGTGTGTTTTTATGTGTATTTGTGTCTTCAAATGTAAATATGTATGTATGTATGTATGTATGTATGTATGTATAGTAAAAATTTACTTTATTTTATTCATGTCGATAAAGTAAAGAAATCTATATGCTCATACTATATTTATATTTTCAAATTCTATGTTATTAATGAGTGATGGAATTTATATAAATAATAATAAAAAATAGTAAATAATAATAACAAATAGTAAATAATAATAAAAAATAGTAAATAATAATAATAAATAGTAAATAATAATAAAAAATAGTAAATAATAATAACAAATAGTAAATAATAATAAAAAATAAATATTAAATAATAATAAAAAATAAATATTAAATAATAATAAAAAATAGTAAATAATAATAAAAAATAAATATTAAATAATAATAAAAAATAGTAAATAATAATAAAAAATAAATAGTAAATAATAAAAAATAAATAGTAAATAATAATAAAAAATAGTAAATAATAAAAAATAAATATTAAATAATAATAAAAAATAGTAAATAATAATAAAAAATAGTAAATAATAATAATAAATAGTAAATAATAATAAAAAATAGTAAATAATAATAAAAAATAAATAGTAAATAATAATAAATAAATAGTAAATAATAAAAAATAAATAGTAAATAATAAAAAATAAATAGTAAATAATAAAAAATAAATAGTAAATAATAATAAAAAATAGTGAATAATAATAAAAAATAGTAAATAATAATAATAAATAGTAAATAATAATAAAAAATAGTAAATAATAATAAAAAATAGTAAATAATAATAAAAAATAAATAGTAAATAATAATAAATAAATAGTAAATAATAAAAAATAAATAGTAAATAATAAAAAATAAATAGTAAATAATAAAAAATAAATAGTAAATAATAATAAAAAATAGTGAATAATAATAAAAAATAAATAGTAAATAATAATAAAAAATAGTAAATAATAATAAAAAATAAATAGTAAATAATAATAAAAAATAGTAAATAATAATAAAAAATAGTAAATAATAATAAATAAATAGTAAATAATAATAAAAAATAGTAAATAATAATAAATAAATAGTAAATAATAAAAAATAAATAGTAAATAATAATAAAAAATAGTGAATAATAATAAAAAATAAATAGTAAATAATAATAAAAAATAGTGAATAATAATAAAAAATAAATAGTAAATAATAATAAAAAATAGTAAATAATAATAAAAAATAGTAAATAATAATAAAAAATAAATATTAAATAATAATAAAAAATAGTTAATAATAATAATAAATAGTAAATAATAATAACAAATAGTAAATAATAATAAAAAATAAATATTAAATAATAATAAAAAATAGTTAATAATAAAAAATAAATAGTAAATAATAAAAAATAAATAGTAAATAATAATAAAAAATAGTAAATAATAAAAAAAAATAGTAAATAATAATAAAAAATAAATAGTAAATAATAATAAAAAATAGTAAATAATAATAAAAAATAGTAAATATATATTGTATTTATAAACCTTGAATTTTGCTAAAACCAAACATCGGAGTATCCTCAAAGTTAACCTATTTTCAAATATTACAGAGATAGAATTCTTCTCATAGGTAAATCATTTATCAGATATGTTTGATGACAAAACTATAATCAATATAATTTGCTTAATTTATAAAGTTTAAACAGTATATAGAGTTAGATTTTTTTAATATAACCAGTTCGAGTTTAAATATATATACATTTTACAAAATATACAACTATAAACATGTACAGTATATATAACTTTTTAAAATACATTCAACTACGCAGATATTTTAAGTCACAGTTATATAATATTTGATCATTATTTGATCAACAGTATATGTTGTACTAATATAAATATTATTAAATAATCATAAATAATAACTACACTATAATAGCAATTACTATCTAAATAGGCCACCAGACAGGGTAATTAAATATAAAAATTTGGTTTTACATTTCTATTGAAAATCTTCCAGATTAATTGATTGCATAATTTATTATATTAACATTTGCATTTAAATATATATATTATTTATTCTTTATCGTCTAGTATCTAAGATTTATTATACATTTACGGTAATTGGAATATTTCAAACATACTATTATTGAATATGGAATCAAAATCCACCAAAAAAGTAAAACTAAATACTGTGGAAACAAAGTATAAGGAAAAAGATAAATTTATTTCTGATTGTAAATCAAAAGATGAATATGAATATGGAAATGAGGACGAGTTGGATAATATAATAATGGGAGAAAATTGGACAGAGAATGGAACCAACGGTATGTAAAATTCAATCGTTCTTACACTTTTAGCTTTACTAACATTTGTTTATTTATTAATTATACTTGTTTACTCATTCATAGACATTGCTAAACAGATTAACAGACAAAAAAAAATTATGAGCGCTAAGACTCCTTTAGATTTACCAAAAATAAACTCTCAACCTGAAAAAAAACAAGATAAAATTATTGAACTTACAAAATTTGCTAGTAGATTAAATATAGATGATTTTGAGTACGGGAAAAAAACTCCTTCAAAAATTGTTGATAAATCAAATCGTGCAACTACTGAAGGGGTACTAGATCCCAAAACACGTTTAATGCTAATTAAATTGATGAAAAGAGGTATAATATATGAAGTTAATGGTTGCATTTCTACTGGGAAAGAAGCAAACGTTTATCATTCAATCGCAAAAATTGAAGATCCGGAATCAAATAAAGAAACTATATTACATAGAGCTATTAAAATTTATAAAACATCTATTTTAATATTTAAAGATCGGAATAGATATGTAGAAGGTGAATATAGATTTAGAACAGGCTATTCTAAACACAATCCTAGAAAAATGGTAAAACTCTGGGCAGAAAAGGAAATGCGCAATCTTAAAAGACTATATTCTGCAGGTATTCCATGCCCAGAGCCGGTCGCATTGTTTAAACATGTCTTAGTTATGGAATTTCTTGGAAATTCTGATGGCTGGCCCTCGCCACGCCTGAGAGATGCAGCTGGCACATTGATTACTGAAGTGTCTCGGTGGGATTCTTTATATATTCAATTAATTTCATATATGAGAATAATATATAAAAAATGTCGTTTAGTCCATGCTGATTTAAGTGAATATAATATTATTTATCATAATGATCAATTATATTTTATTGATGTATCACAAAGTGTTGAAAACGATCATCCGCATAGTTTACAGTTTTTAAGAATGGATATTAAAAACGTCAATGGCTATTTTTCTCGTCAAGGCATCATAGTATTTGGTGAACGGTGGATATATAGATTCATAATGACAGATGAAATTTCCTCTGAAGCAACCTTGGAAGAATTAACAGAAATGTTAAAAAACTCACCTAGGGATGAAAAAACAATCGAAGAAGATATGGATGATGCTGTTTTTCGGAATGAATTTATTCCTCGAAATTTAGAGGAAGTTCCAGATGTAGAAGCACATGTTTATAAAGTTGTTCATGGAGAAATTGATAAGGATATGGTTACAGACAGATTGGCTAGAAAAGACACATCGAAAATGTTTGGGAATTTAATTTCTGTCGAATCTCACAATAACCTTGACATAAAATCGGAAAAAGCTCAGCATAACTCTAGCTTGATAGTCAAAGAATTTGAAGATGATAACATCAGTTTTGATTTAGAAGAAAATGAAGATGACGAAAGCTTGGGCTATGACCTTTTGGATTCAGAAGATTCAGAGGTATATTTTGTAGAAAGAAATGAATTACCTAAAGGTAAGAAGTTTGAAGATAAAGATTTAAAAAAAGCGAGAAAAAAGCAAGTAAAAGAAGAAGCGCGGGAAAAAAGGAAAATTAAAATGAAAAAGAGTGTTAAAAAGAAATTAGTAACTCATTCTCGTCGCACAAAACATTAAACAAAAATAAGTAAATAAATAAATAAAAACGATTTGATTTTTTAAATTTAAGTCGTAATTTTGACTAAACTAAAAATAATTCTATTTGTATATTTGAATATTTTATCTTATCATTTATTAACGAAGAATTTAACAAAAAGTTTTAAGAAAGCTGACAAACCAATGCAAAGAAAAAAAAAAATTAAACAAAATGACCAAACCCCCCCCAATGAAATACATAAAAACAAAGTTAAATGAAAATTAAATCGCATATTAATTCGTAAATTGAGAAAATAATATTACTTGTTCTGAATTGGCTTTTTTGCTTCCTGCTTGGCTAACACAAGTTCTAAAGATTTATTATCAACCTCCGGAAAAGTTTGTAAATTAGTGGAAGTAATAGTAAACTCAGCAGGAGGAATTTCCAAGCCATCCCATAGATCTACTGGTAAATATTTACTATATTTAGCCGAAAATTCCCTCTGCGCCATAGACTCCTGTACAAACAATCTTTCAAGCTCAGAAGCAGCATTTTGAGCAACCTTAGAAGCTTTTTCTTGTGCTTTTTCTCGTCGTTTGATTTCTATTAAAAGAGCATCATAAGAATTTCTAAAATATTCATAATAATTTTTTAAAGCTTGCAGTTCTCTTGAAAGAACATTTAAATTATTCATTTCTTTAGTAAAAGTGTCTTGAAATTCTTGTGACTGTGAAACGTAACCAGCGACTGAATTCCGAGCGAAAAAATCAAAACTTTCAAAACACTTTGTTGTAGTAGTATAAATGGCTAAAATATCATTTTCTATCTTTGAAATTTGTGAATTTGAATCCTCAAGAAGACGATAGTTGTTATTTAATTCATTTATTACATTATTTACTTCTTTAGAGTCATTATCTAAAACTTGTAAAGCTTCTTCACGTTGCTCTTCTGAAATATAATGAGAAGAAATATTATTAGAAGAGGAAGATTTTGAAGCACCAATTTCCAATTTTTCTGAATTGACAATTTTCAAACATAAGTCATAATGTCTTGTAAGAGATTCGAGCAGCAAGGCTAAATGTTCCACTTGTTCATCCATTGGCTTTAATTTACTCATTGCTATGTCAATGGGGGACTCTGATATAGCTGAAGTTTCATTTGAAGAATAATTTGGAATTTTTGCTTTTAAATCGTCAGGAATTAAAAGTCTTTTCTCAAGTGGCAAAAAGTTATTTGATTCTTTTAATAGAGAAACAATATCATTATCAAAACTCAAAATTTTTGCTTCAAAATCTGTAACAAAGCTTTGTATAGCATTAATTGAATCATCAATTAATTTTTGAAGTTCTTCTATTCCATTTGTATCAACGAAATCGTGTAAATTTTTATTTATTAGCTTTTCATTGTTTTTCTCGTTATTACTAGTAATATTAGAATTAGTAGACTTTGCATTTAGAGTATTTGCTTCTAAATTAATCAAAGAATCTAATAATGGGGTATCATTTAGTATATTCAAAACATCTTCCAAATCCTCATAAGCCTTATCTATCTCTGCCAATATTTCTTTTAATTGGGTTAAGGAACTTCTTCTAGTTACTTGAAAAGAGTTTCTTATAGTTATTAATGAGCTAAGTTGATCTATTAAAGCTTTATAAACAAATTCTGTCCTGGCATTAATACCTGTTATTCTTTCAACTGAATTTCTTGCTTCACAAACAAGTTCGTTTGCTCTACCGCATGTTCCTTCAGCAATCGCTAATGATCTTTTTGCTTCTATAAATAAGGTGGATAAATTTATAGACATTAATAACAAGCAGTAGAAACAAAAAAGAAACAAATATTTATTCAATATATAAGAAACACAGTAAATCTAATGAAACTATTTTTTTTTTTACTATAGATACATATTCCTTACTCTTTTTTTATAGTTTATACTTTTACTAAAGTATTTTTTTTTGTACTAATAAAAAAAAAAAAAAAAAAAAGACAATATTCACTTTATTAATCAGTATATTTTTTTATGTTATGTAAAATCTCTATATACTAAATAAAAAATATATATTATTTTACCACACTAACTATATATATTATGCAAATACACTTAAATATTTTAACATAAATAATTTAATACAGGTATATAAGTAAATACATATATAAAGAAATAATTATTTATCTACTAGTATTTTAATAATTTATAATAGCTATTAATTATAGCATAACCTATTTATAAATAAAGTTTGCTATGCACGTTACTATAATTGACTAAATATCATTTATTGAATATGTATCTAGTAGCATATATTATCCACTAAGCTTATCTTTATCTTAGAATTTACTTTGTATGTATAGAATTTACTTTGTATGTATATAATTTACTTTGTATGTATAGAATTTACTTTGTATGTATATAATTTACTTTGTATGTATAGAATTTACTTTGTATGTATATAATTTACTTTGTATGTATAGAATTTACTTTGTATGTATAGAATGTTTCATATTTTTCCAAAAATTATATACCCTTAAAGCTTAAGTTTACCTATCCTCTGTATACTTTTTGAAATTTTGTACAATCATATATTAAATTGTACTGTAAACGCTGGAGTAAGTATTACTTTATATAATCTATTTATTACAACACTAATTCTTTTATTAATAATCTGAATTTACAGAGTTTATTATTCTTGATTTATACCTTAATAAGGCACTCTAAAATATTTTGCATACTATCATTTATATAATTTACTCTTGTATAATAGTTATTTTGTTATTCCATGTTATATTATAATATAATATATTTTTTTCTTAAACTTAAAATAGAAGCAATCGTTCAATAGATTTAAACATAATATTACGTAAGCAAAAAACAAAATACTTTGAATGGAAGGAAGGTATAAAAATGCAAAACACATAAAAAAATTAAGTTGTTTGACACAAAAATAAAAAGGGAATAAACATATATATATATGTATATATATTTAAATGTAAAACATCACATCCTTAATTTTATTATGTATTCCTCCAGACCACAATTTATCAGCCCGTTGCTCAGCTTCCTTAGCAATATCAGAATTTTTAGACGCTTTTAATAAATCACTTTCTGATGTCGCTAGCAATCCATGCAAATAGCAGCGCCCCCTTTCACAAGCTAAATCAGCATAATAACAAGGAGGAACAACTGAAACAGCCTTAGTTGCTCTACCAAATGTATAGCAAAAATCATGCGTAATAGACTGGATATCATCAGGACCAAGATCATTATCGTCTTCTAAGACAAAATAATGAGCTGGACGAGTCGTTCCTTGTAAACCAGCATGAGCTTGCAAATAAAAATCGTAATCGTAGGTTGTTGTAACTCCACGGTCAACAACTGTTCCAGGTGCGGGATTACCAATAGGATCAATAGACGAATCCTCAACTGGATAAAACCTAATGTGATGTCGTTTTCCAACAACCAAAAAGGTAAGCTTTGGATTAAAGGTCTTGATACCAGTTTGCTTTTTGGTATCTTCAATAGCCTTTCTGATTTGAGGTATTTCAAGATCTTTAATAATCTTATATTGTCCTTCAGAAACTCCATCACGATAAAACAAGATAATAGAAGGGAGCTTCTTATTAAATTTAAAATACGTAGACAAACGTTCCATAACCATTTTACCAAGATTATCAATATTTTCTTGTTTACTATTTTGTTTTGCAATAGATCCTGGAAATTGAGCAAAGTTCGAATCTATGCTGCCAACAACAGCAGCGATAGATGGGGTACCAAATACTGAACCTGGTCCAGGATGTGTCACATCAGCACCAATAAGCATTATACCTGATGCTGCAGCATTCACAAGTTTATTCGAGTTTAGCTTGATGTGGTGGTTTTGTCCTCCTAATTTCAAATTAAGTTTCAAAGACACATTAGCAATATATTGACCCTGACCACGAGCATCTGTAATCTTGTTAGCTTGACAGCATACAGTGATAATACCATACTTGACATCACCTAAAGATTTTATAGTAGAATAAGTTTCCTTATCAGTACTAGGCAAAATAACAAGTGCAGTAGAAATACGATTAGCAGCCAATTCACTAAATTTCCTATCCAAAGCCTCTAAACGATTAGCCGAATTATTCAATGACAAAGGAATCACTGCAGGCTTTTTATTATCAAATCCAATTCCACTTGCTGAAGCATAATCAATGAAATTGCTAACAAGTTCCTGTGCGTTTCCAGAGTTAACACTGGACCTTGAATTATCAAGAATAACAAGTACAGCCCAAGTTGATAGACGACCTGTTTTAATAAGTTTGCTACCTCTTAAATTCCAGCTAGCGTTGGAAGGAATGATAACTTTATTACCAGAATATAAAAGAGTAGGAGGACTTAACACTCTAGCGCCAGTAACAATCATTTGGTTATCAACATTAATCCCAAAATTTGAGAAGACTTTATTGCGACCTGTTCCAAAACTCAAAACCTGGACGCCGTCTTCTTCAATCAATCTAGCATTCTCTGAAGGTGGGCGGCACGCTTGTCGAATCATTTTTGCAACCACAAGATCAGGCAATTTACCACGAAATGCTTGAGATGGAATAACTGTTAATAATTCTGCTGGAATCAAAATACTTCTGGTTTGGCCCTTCTGAGAACCCCCAAAAACACCCAAGTCTACAAGATTGAGTTCAGGATACTTTAAATTGATTTTCCATTTTTGTCTCAAATACTCAGCAACATTAACTTCAATATTTTTTTCATCCCATACAAATTTATGATTTTTAGCAGTATGATAAGATATTGATTTGACAGTCTTTTTGCGTAGATCACCCATGTAGCTAAAAGATACTCTAAGACCTTTAAGCATCATATTAATCTTATTGATTTGATAATTTGAAAGTGGGGAACTTGGGTTAAAAGAGTTTTCCAATATATAGCTAATATGATCAAATATAGTACCTTTTTTATGAAAACCTGAAGTTACTGAGTCTACATTTACAATTAACCTACCTAACGTAGGTCTAACAGAACTGAAAAATCCCTTTAAAGCTTCTAATCCCATACCAATGTCAGGGTTGTTAGCAGCATTAATAAAATACTTGTTACGACCATGAACAACCACATTTTCTTTATGTTGAGGAGCATCTGCCAAAATGGTATTAAAAAAAGAAAGATAAGGTCCAATTTCCAAAGAGGAATTTCTTCCTTCAACATAGTCTTGAAGATTAGCGCAGGTAAAGGAAGAGCTGAGAACAATTTCAAATTGGTACACAGGAGAATTTTCAGTAGGAACCGTTCCTTCATCATAAAAGATAACATCATCCTTATAGCTATCACCAGTAAAAAGGGGTTTTGCCGAATAAATATCAGTACCGTTTTCGTTTACTTTGTAAAACCCAGCAAAACTAGTAAAAAAGTCTTTCTTAGTGATTAGATAGTTAAGACGGGTTCTAACTCTTTTTTGTTTATCAACACTTGGAGTAATCTTCACAATATAATGATTGATTTGAAGAGTTGAAGAAAAGTTGAGTTGAAAAGAGTTTGTTCTAAGAACAACTTTCTTACCAACTGAACCATAATTTGGCCTTAAAGGAAATTCAGTCTTTTTTGCTAAAGCTGTGAATCTAGTCACAAGAGTGTCAGCAGCCAATGAAATGGCATCTGGACTTGGGGTAGGTTCTTTTCCACGATAAATGTCAGCTGGGCGACGACCACCTCTACCACCACGGAAATCTCCTCTTCCACCTCTCGAATCACCACCTCTTCCTCCTCTAAAGTCGCCTCTTCCACCTCTAAAGTCACCTCTTCCTCCTCCTCCTCCTCCTCCTCCTCCTCTACCGCCACGAAAGTCCCCTCTTCCACCACCTCTGCTTCCTCCTCGGAAATCTCCTCTTCCTCCTCGTCCACCTCCACCTCTACCTCTGCCGGATGAACTCATGGTTAAATATTCTTATATAAATGTTCGTCTGTGTTGCACTTTTTCAATAATTAAAAACAGAAATTAATTCAATGTTCTAAATGTCTAAATAGTATATAAATAATGAACTGTAATTTTGAATTAAAATAAAAATAAAAAAGAATTTATATTAGTTTACGCAAAAAAATAACTTTTAAAAAGTAAACAAACAGGAAAAACAAACAAACAAACAAATAAACAAATAAACAAATAAACAAATAAAACCGCATATAACTGTACACAACAAATATGCCATAAAAGTAAATAAAAATGTGACAAAAAAAGAATAAAAACTGCATAATTTAATTATAAATAAATATGCTTGCTTTATATGTCAATTGTATAAATAAGCAAGCATTTATTGGCATAGATAATCGTTTATAATCGTATGCATTGTTATCAATCAAAATACATATATAAAAATAATAAAAAATAGAAAAAAAAAAAAAAAAAAAAAAAAAAAAAAAAAAAAAAAAAAAAAAAAAAAAAAAAAAAAAAAAAAAAAAAAAGAAAAAAGAAAAAACTACAAAGAACTAAAAACTAAATTGAGAACGAATGTATAAATATAAATATAAATATGTATAAGGGTAAATATATTAAAAAAAATATAGTAATTATATTATATCAATATTTATATATATTATTAGCAATTACCTTGATATTTATTAAATATATAAACTAATTTTAAGCTACTATAAATTTATCTATTCCTATTTAGAAATTGTAGCATACAAATAAGAAAGGAAAAAAGGAAAAAGAGAAAGGAAAAATTAAAAAAAAAGAGGCAAATAAAAAATGGGATAAATTTAAAAATAAACTTCTCAGGGTAACTACTTTAATTTATTCCCCTAATCTTGGAAAAATTTTAAGACGTCTTTTATGTTTTTACTATATAAAAGCAGCATAAATTTGGTAATTAAAAAGATTGTTGCTAAGCCAACTAAACGTCGGGTAACTCAATTTATTTAAAACTGTAAAATAACAAAAACGTAGGAGGGTAATAAACTATTTTATTTTTAGAATCTGGTACTTTCACAAAGAATGTTGCCGTCGCGTATTCGTATCATAAAAATAGTTGTTAGGGAAACTATTTGTTAACCATATTACGAAGAAATAGTTTAACGAGTATTACTTGTGATAGGCTTTGGCTACGTGTTGGAGTTTGGGTTTTGTATTCTCGATTACTTTAGACATAATTGTAGTATATCATAGTAGATACAGAAATGGCTCTTCCATATTCCATCGCCTATTTAGGCAAGAAGATGTAAAATTGTGAAAAAGAATGCTGATTAAATATTATGTACAGTAATTCGTTTTACAAAGAATTCTTTAAAAGTAGCTAAGTAATGAAAATTCTAATGTCCCGTTGCTGCAGTAATCTTCACCATTTCATTTTCAACCCTAGGACCCTGTCTCATTGTACCAGTCCCATTTCTGTACCTACTACGGTATTATATTTTTACTTGCTTACTTATTTATTCTTCTCAAAGGAGCAGCAATATATATAGTAGTATATATAGTAGTATATATAGTAGTATTGGTAACCAGAGTAATCATAGCGGAAATACTCGGACATGCTTACTCTGTCCATATTTTAGCATTGTCATAATAAATATGATTACGTCATTTATTACCCTCAACACTACAGGCGAGACTCACTTCGCCTTAGACTCTTTAGAGCTCGGACGATACCAAAATTACGAGATCGTTTTCTTTGACATACTTACCCTGTTACTTTCTTGTATTCTGTATTACGTGTATTTTCTTGTTATTTATGATTTTGACTACAATCAACTTTTTCAAAAAATGTTCTTATGAACAAGATTATCATACCTTTTTTCATAATATTAGTTTTAATAAAGTAAATTAGTACTTTTGCATGGATGTTTATAGAGCTTTTTTTTTTTTTAATATTATAAAAAAAATGAATATTTTTTTAATATGAACAAAGCTATAAAAGATATTTTTAAGACTATTTTATTATTCATTTATATGGTACCTAATTACAAATAGACCAAAAAAAACATATATTAAAATTATTAATTATATAAAAATTATTATAGAAAAAATTATATTAAGATTATTACACTTTTAGTGATGAATTCCATGATTATGACAGATTAACAAATGAATTACCTGCATACCATATAAACAAAGAAGTGCTTTGCATAAAGGAAACCTAGATATATAACGAAGTTATATATCTATGTGAAATTAAATAATTATATTTTTGAATTATATATAGTATCCCAAACGCAAAATATATTTGTTATTTTTATATTTCTATTCCAAGTTCAACCACTAGTTAAACCCAGCAAATTTAAATTAGTAAAACGGTTGCATTATACAAATCAACCACATAAAAATAAATAAAACAATACAAGTTGATAATAAATTTGAAAATAATTTAGGCAATAATCAAAAAAGTATTCCGAAAAACCTGTAAAACACGAAAGAATACGCTACAATCTTTAATAAAGTAATAACTAAACAAAGGAAAAAACATAAAGCACCTACAAAATTTCCGTAGGAAGAAAAGTATTATTTAAAAGTATATTCGATTTACATATAAAAAGACAAAAATAAAAAATGGTTCAAAAGAAATTACAAATATACAATATTTATAAATGAATTATTATAGTACAATATGGCACAAACACAAGGTAGCAACAACATTCTTTGTGAAACTACTTCTTCGTGCATTAGTTTGTGCATTAGTTTGTGCATTAGTTTGTGCATTAGTGTAGCTTTGTATGGGAAAAGGGTTGGTGGACGGGTTGGGAGTGCAGCCAGAGAGAGTGGGTTATACAATAATAATAATAATAAATTTACCCTGAAATTAAGGGTATCTAAATCTTATACGAGTGATATATTGTTGTCTCCACATTAAAACTAGTTTTGTAAAAGAGAAAACAGTAACGTAGTCCCCTTAGCCCAAGGAAAGACTGGAAGCGGGGAAAGCTAATTAAGTATTGTACATGTATTCACTTATGTAATATAAGAAACAAAAAATAGAGTTTATATGGTTAACACTTTTTATTTTTCCTTTTTCCTTTTCTTACATAAGTGACTACGTATGTCAATAGTTACACATAACATTCCCCATTTCCAATCTGTCCCAGGTTCCAGACGGACTACGTTAGCAACTTAAAAAGCAATAGTTGTCAAGCAACCATACCATGACTCACTGATTATATAATGTCCGGGTAATTTATTTTAGAAAAAATTTATTAATTTAAAAGAAATCGCAGAACAAACTTTAAGTATACCGGTCAATCGAGTTTACTGAGACTGAGTTAAAGTATAAAAACTCAAGGAACAGATAAGAGTAAAAAAATTATTTACAGACATTAATAACATTGTAATATAATTGACATTACAAAGTTTTGGTTTTAATTTTTAATTAGGATATTTTATATTAAAAACTATTAGCTTTCAGCTTAAATGGATATTAAATTGCTTCATGGTTATTTTGCAGGCACGCTTGAATCTAATATTAATACTCGTCGTCAGGCTGAATTGCATTTGAAAAACGTATGTTGTGTTAAAGAAGATATATGCATAAATGCATATATGCATTTATGCATATTTTATATTTTATTATATTTATACTATTAGACTATATTTGTCAGCTATTTTGTTCTAACATAATTTTTCTAGATTGAAAAAAATCCTGGATTTATCACAGCTTGTTTAAATTTAGTTCTAGAAGAACAGGCCAGTAGCGTTCATAAAGCTGGTGAGTAATTTATTTTGTATAAATTTTTAGACGCTATTTTTTTTTTTTTTTTTTTTTTTTTTTTTTTTTTTTTTTTTTTTTTTTTTTTTTTTTTTTTCTCCTCTCTCTATACTAACGTTATAGCTGCAATATATCTCAAAAATAGAGTAAAAAATGGCTGGTATGATCCAAAAACTGAAGTTGAATTTATAATTACAGAAGAAGAAAAAACAGTATTTAGAGAACAAATCGTTCCAGCACTTGTTCATTCTTCACCAGCTATTAGGACACAATTAATTGGTGTTATCAGCCATATTATCGACAATGATTATCCAAATAGTTGGCCTACTTTTTTAGATTTGACTTTGAATTTATTAAAGTCTGGCGATTTACCTTCGACTTACGCAGGTGTAATATGCTTTATGGAAGTTTGTCGTGCATATACATGGAAAAGTCATTCTGATAAAGATGGCTTTGAGCATGTTGTTTCAACCCTTTTTCCTACTGCTTTAGATTTAGCAAAATCACTCGTGAATGAAACCAGTATACAAGCTGCTGAAATGCTTCATCGTATTTTAAAAGGTTTTAAATTTTCCATAACTTTGGATCTTTCAAAGCATCTTCAACAATATCAAGTATTAGTTGCATGGGGAACTTTATTTTTCCAGGTAATTACTAAAGATCTTCCACAAGATGCTATGCTTCAGGATTTGGAAGAAAGAGCTCTACATCCTTGGTGGAAATGTAAAAAGTGGGCTTTTTATACTCTTTCTAGGTTATTTACTAGATATGGTAATCCTGCAAATTTAGTATATCGTGCAGAATATAAGCCATTTGCACATACTTTTAGCTCTAGTTTTGTTCCTGAGATTTTTAATGTTTACACTCAACAAATTGAATTATGGGCACAGAAAAAAATTTGGCTCCCCAAAAAATGTATTTTTCACATTTTGTCTTTTTATGAAGGTCTAACAGAGAAAAAATCTAATTGGGCTTTACTTCAGCCTCATGTTGAAACATTTTTATCTCATGTAATCTTTCCTTTATTATGTCCCACTGATGAAGATTTAGCTCTTTTTGAAGATGAGCCAGAAGAGTATATTCGTCAACGAATAGACGTTTTTGATGAATGCCCAACTTCTGATGTTGCTGCTGCAAATTTGTTAAGACAAATGGCCACAAAACGCCGTAAATCTACCTTTGACTTTATAATTCAATTCGTTAATGAAGTAATGACTTACACCCAACAGGGTGACAAGAATGATCTTGAAATCGCTCGAAAAAAGGAGGGTGCTTTGCGTATGATTGGCTCCATTTGTGATGTGGTTCTTGGCTCAAAAAGTCCTGTGAAAGATTTGATGGAATCCTTTTTTGCTAACTTTGTGTTCCCTGATTTCGATTCATCTTTCGGTTTTTTAAGAGCTCGCGCATGTGAAATTGTTAATCAGTATGCAGATATTGAATATAGTTCTCCTGAAAATATTCAATTTGTTTATCAAAAAGTTTTGAAGTGTCTTGAAGATAAAGATTTGCCTGTTCAAATTGAAGCAGCTCTTGCTTTGCAACCAATGGTTACTTACCCTATTATTAAACATGATTTGTCTAGAAAAATTACTTTTGTAATGCAAAAGTTATTAGAGTTGTCGAAAAAGACAGATTCGGATTCTTTATCAGGTGTTATGGCAGAATTTGTCGAAGCATTTTCGGAAGAACTCACTCCTTTTGCTGTACAATTAACTGAACAACTTTGTGATCAACTTTTGAGAATATTGAGTGAAAGTGTAGAAAGTAGCAAAAATGTAAACTCAGATAGTGTTGACTTTGATCCAGTAGAAGAAGAAAAAATATCTACTTCTTTAGGTTTGATGAATACTTTATCAACCTTATTGTTATCTTTAGAAAATTCTCCTGAAGTAATGGTAAAATTAGAGGAACTTCTTTATCCTGTTATTGTAAAAATATTTGAAGGCGAGTTAATTGATTTATACACTGAAGTTTTTGATCTCATCGGTACTGAATTGTTCTGTTTAAAAACAGTTTCTCCTCACATGTGGAATTTGTTTTCCTTAATACATGTTGCTATTAAAGGCTCGGCTATTGAGTTTATAGAAGAAGCTAGTCCCGTTATTACAAGCATTATTATGTACGGCTTTTCTGATATGATTTCTCATCCTGATTTAATTAATGCAGTTGTAGATATTATTAACGTTATTCTTTCAGATCCAAAACGAACAAGCACTTTCGATGATGAATTTGCTGCGAATATTGCACACACATTAATTTTATCTATTCCTGGCCCTCATCTAGATCATGTAATTCCAATCTTATTAAATTTATCATTATGGAAAATCAAAGACGAGGAGAAGGTTCCTTCGATTAAATCTTATACTCTTTCTTTACTCAATATCATTCTTGCCTCATTTTATTATAATCCCATCGATACTCTTACATTTTTAGACCAAAATTCAATGACTTCTGCAGTATTTACATTATGGCTTGAGTCTATGCAAACTTTGTATGTTCGTGTATATGATAAAAAGCTAGCAATCTTGGCTATTTTAAGGCTTATCACAATTGAAAATTCTCAAATTATTGGAAACATATCTTCTATAATTACCCAATTGTTTCATGGAGAAGTTTATTTGTTAAAAACACTTCCTGATGCTATTAAGAAGAAGGATGAATTATTAAAAGAATATGAGTCTGGTAGTCATGATGATTTATATAGCAGCTGGGACGCAGATTCTGAGTACATCAGTGATGAAGAAGAGGAAACTCCAGAAGAAGCGGATGCAAAGTATACAGATTCTTTAATTAAAGAAGCAACAAGACTGGCTGGAAACGAGGAAGAAGAATCTGAGGAGGAACTTGAGGAAAATGCATTAGATGATACACCACTAGATAATATAAATGCATATATAAGTTTCCGGAATGCAATGAATACATTAAACCAGAATTGTGCTGATAGATATCAATTGCTACTTTCTAGTTTGAGTTCTGAAGAATTAGAAGTAGTTAAAGAAATAAATACCAAGGCAAATGCAGATGAATTAATTATATCAGGGGCTTGATTTATGTCATGACAATGAGAAGAAACGATAAATTTATAAATAAAACCTATTATAATTGAGCATATAATAAATTTAAATGGGAATAATAAACGTTATTACGTGCGAGTTTTTTGAGTTTTTTGAAAAAATATTAATTGTATTTTTATCTTACATTAAAATTTATACATTACAGATTTGTATCATTTATATATATATATATTTATTTATATTTATATATGTGCAGAAATATAAATATTTAAAATGATTTTAAACAAATGCCAGTATAATTAAAGTAGAAGAATAAACATACTTATGTATTCTGTTAAATATGTAATCTAAAGTAGGAAAATTTATATATTATCGTGAATACCGAAGAAAACGGGTGAAAAAAAGTCATATATCACGTAAAAGTTGAAAATGGAACATCATAAGAATATGATAAGTAATATGTAAAAAATTTGTGGAAAAACTATATAAAATATGATATAATATAATAAAAAAAATTTTTTTTTATGGATCTTGTTTTTTTGGAGCAGAAGGTCCTTGATTAGCAAATTGTAATTTTGAACGTGCCAATCCAAATAATTCTTCTTGTTTCCGTAAAAGTTCTTCTTCTGTCATACCTGAAGATTCGAGTTTACTATGCTTTCTCTCTCTTATTTTTAAATGTTCTTTATGTTCTAATAAAACTTCTTGTAAAGCATCATTATAATTACTATACCCTAGTTCATTAAGTGCCTGAGTTACATGTTCTGAAGCTATAGTTTTTTTAGAATCTCTTTCAGCAATCTCATTTGCTTCTGATGTAATTAAACCGATAAATTCAATGCAACATTCGATCACAGCCTCCCTTGTATCACGAGAAAAGACTAAATCTGAAGGTATAACTTCTGACACTATTTTTTGAACTGTAGCTTTTGGTAAAGAAAGGTCATCAGCCGCTCCAAATTCTCTATCTGACATCTTTGTATTAAAAAATATATATAATTATATTTTTATTCTTATATATATTAGAATATTTTTTCTTTATACTTTAATTATCTCCCCTTGGTGAAGTAAAAAACTTAATATGCAAAATTTAAAAGACATGTAAAAACCGCAACACAACAAAAAAAAAAATTTTTTTATGCACTGAAAATTCTTATATTTTAATATAAATTGAGTATATCAATACGTGTATATACACATATAAACACCTAAATATACTATATAATATACTATAATATTATAGTAATTAATATATAATCAAGTATTTTAAATTCTATAATAAACACATTCCAATAACTATCAATTTTGATCAAATGTAAATTCGAGCTAGGCTGAAAATAAAATTTATTTATTTGCTTTTTGTGCTTGTTGAGAATAATGAGTAGATAATGAAATGGGAAAGAGCCTACAGAAGCATATAAATATATTTATATATATATGGACGTTATATTAGGCTTGTAAATGGCGTTGTTGGACATATAAGGGCAGACAAGGGTTAAAATAGACAACCTAGCTAGTAACATAATAGATTTGTTAAACTGTTTAAACTACTTAAAAATTTGCGAAATTTTGCTAATGAAATCTTTAATTCTCGACAATGGCGCAGGATGCATTAAGGCAGGCTGGAGCATAATAAATGAGAATAATAGTAGTAATAATAATAGTAATAATAATAGTAATAATAATAATGATAATCATAAATATAAAAGTATTAGTAATTGTATTGTAAGAAGTATAGATAAAAAAATCTATATAGGCGAAGAAATTGATACAGATTGCCAGGACACTTCTTCTCTTATTATTAGAAGACCATTTGAACGTGGTCAATTGGTTAATTGGGAATCTGAGCATGTAATTTGGAATTCTATATTTTATAATGTAAATAAAAATAAAAAAAAAAAAGGTTTATTAAACTATGATGATAATAATCATAATGATGTTAGACTTATTCTCAGTGAAATGCCATTTACTTTAAGAGGACTTAGTTTTCAAACTAATCAAATTGTATTTGAAGAATACCAATTTGGCGAATTAATCAAAAAACCATCTGCTGGTTATAGTATATGGAATAATACAGAAATGTTATTTTATTCAGAAAAAAATTCCGAGTTTTTAAATAAAAACCCTTTAAGTTATAATATTGATTTAAAAAATGAATCTATAAACTTATCAAATGAAGCTACGTTAGTTATAGATTCTGGATTTTCTGCTACACATATTATTCCTATTGTTCGTGGGAAAATCATTTGGCAATCGATTAAAAGAATAGATATTGGTGGTAAATTGTTAACAAATTATTTAAAAGAATTGATTTCTTTAAGATACTATAATGTTATGGATGAAGCATATTTAATAAACCAAATTAAAGAACAATCATGTTTTGTTTCTTTAAATTTTATAAATGATTTAGATTTAGTTAGAAAAAGAGATCCAAGGACGGTTATTGAATATGTGCTTCCAAACTTTTCAACTACGTATAAAGGGCATGTTAGAAAATCAAATGAAATTTTATCGGAAAATGAAGCTGAACAGGTTTTGACTCTTTCCAATGAACGATTTTCTGTTCCAGAGCTATTATTTAATCCATCGGATATAGGGCTCCAGCAGGCTGGAATCCCAGAAACAATAATGCAATGTATAAATTCAATTAATTTATCTACAGAAGATGATGAAACAAATCAAGCAATAAAATCGTTACTACTTTCAAATGTTATTTTAACTGGTGGTAACTCTTTATTTGAAAACTACTCAGAGAGAATAAAACAAGAGTTAACTTCTTTGGCTTCTGATTATATGGATGTAAGAATTGGTCTTCCAAATGACCCAATTGGATATTCATGGGATGGAGCAAGTAATTTTGCTAGTTTGCTTGATAATGTCTCTGAATCAAATCAATTTTATCAACAAAATATAGTAACAAGAAATGAATATTTAGAGTATGGTTCAAATATTTGTTTAAAGAAGTTTGCACCTGCACTCTATGATTAATGGAACTTTATTTATTTAAAATATTTTAATAACATTGTATTGGTACGGTTTTATTATATTTCTACTGCATTTGTTTTGTACATACAACTAAATATATTTATTACTAAGTTTGCTACGTTATCAGTAAATATATTCTTCACTTTTTTTTATTGTTTATTGTGTATTTTTTATTGTTTATTTCTATTTATTTATAATATTCATTTCTCTATTAATCTTCTGTTATTTTGTTCAAACTATCTCCTTGTCTACTTCTTCAAAGTTTTTCTGATTGCAATATCCACTCTACGAAGAGTACCCTCACACTGCGAAGAAAAATAAAAATAGAAATATGGTGAATCAAGAATATAATGAACTAATTTCTATTAGACAAAGGTATTATTTGATCGTGATGAGTTTATCTCTATAACAACAAAATAAAATAAAATATATTGACTGGTTGGCTTAACAACTGATTCTATTCATACAATAATTTTAATAATTTTTTGATGAGCATGGAGCAAATGAGAACTAATAAAAAATTTTATACTGTGCTTCTAATATTAAATTTGAAAATTATATATTGGGAATTCGAAACTAATAAATTAAATTAAATTAAATTAAAATTAAAATTGGAAATTCAAAACTAATATATTAAATTAAAATTAAAATTAAAATTAAAATTAAAATTCGAAATTCGAAATTATTAACTCCAAATTATTAATCTTTAATTAAAATACACACTAATTAACATATAAATATACTAAAAATGGTTGAAAAACTTTATATTTCATACAATCATGTACATAAATTATGTAAAGAAGCAGCTGAAAGTTTAAAAAAATTTAACCCAGATTTAATGATTGCAATAGGTGGGGGTGGATTTATTCCTGCTCGTATTCTTAGAACATTTTTAAAAGAACCAGGAAGTAAAAATATACCAATTCAAGCAATTGGGCTATCATTATACGAAAATTTAGATTCAAATAATGATGATAGTGGTAACAAAAGTAAAAATATAGATAATAATAAGGGAGAAAAAACTGGGGAACCGGAAAAGGCTGGCGTGGAAGTTATAAGGACTCAGTGGCTTGATTTTAATACTTTAGAAAATCATGCGGGAAGTTTAATAGGGAAAAATATCCTTATAGTGGATGAAGTTGATGATACTAGAACCACTCTTCATTATGCCTTATCTGAACTTCAAAAGGATGTTGATAAACAAGCAAAGCTTTTAGGGCGTATGGATGAACCTACTAGATTTCTTGTTTTTGTTTTACATAATAAAGATAAACCTAAAAATGCCCAATTCCCTGCTGGTTTTGTAGAAAATGGAAATTATCTTGCCGCAAGAACTGTAAAAGATATTTGGATTTCATATCCTTGGGAGGCTCGTGATATTGAAGAGCAAACTAAACTTGCGATAGAGCAGGGTAATAATTGAATAACTGATCGCTTGTAATAGTATATTTGGTGACATTGGATAGGGAAATAGATTAATTTATAATAAAGAATAAAAAAAAAAAAAATAAAGTGTATATAGGTAAATAAAATTTCAAAATATTATGCAAATATTTATTTGTAATCTCCGCAGTTTAGTAAATAAAAAGAAAACATAATAGAGAATTTTTAATAATTTTTTTTAATTTTTAATTAACATTGCAAAGTAAAATCATAAACTATCATATTGTATATTAAAAATACATAATTATCTAATGCTATAGTTTCAGCACGTTCAAATATATATTGTATGATGGTTTAATAAAATCGATAATTTTGCCAAAATATTATAAGAAATAATATTAAGTTATGCTAAAAAAAAAAAAAAAAAAAAAAAAAAAAAAAAAAAAAAAAAAAAAAAAAAAAAAAAAAAAAAAAAAAAAAAAAAAAAAAAAAAAAAAAAAAAAAAAAAAAAAAAAAAAAAAAAAAAAAAAAAAAAAAAAAAAAAAAAAAAAAAAAAAAAAAAAAAAAAAAAAAAAAAAAA
>JAJMCZ010000066.1:0-15448 GCA_030573245.1 Ascobotryozyma americana | reverse complement strand
ATTAGCTGTAATCCTTAAAAAACTTAGATAAATGTGTATTTGTAAGCTTTCCAACACGTGGTCTTTTTTGTTTTCGTCCTTGCTGAGTAGTAGTTGTCTTTTTCACAGTTGCAGGATCAACAGAAGTTGGTTTTAAGCCAACTTGTGAAAGTTTTGAAGATAATTCTGGTACAGGGGGCAATTTAGATTCATTCCAAAATTTAACAAACTCATCATCAACAGTATTTAAAGGACCATAATTATTTGGCCAAACTACTCTGGGAGAGCCATCTTTTTTATGCTTAAGAACAAGTAATTCATTCCTAGACTCCATTTCTTTAATAGTAGCGACACAGTTTGGCCAACCATCCTTTAAATCTCTTACTGAAATACCTACAAAAGCAGATTGGGAATTTAAATATGCTAAAAGTTCTTTGGAAGATCTAATACTATAAGCTGGCACATATTCTAAAGTTTTAGCGATTGGATCATAATGAATTGTAGGCCATCTTTGAAATAGAGGAATAAGATTATTGGCAGCAGAACTGGATCCATTGAATAATTCACGTCCTAATTCTGCTATACTAACAGGATGTGATGAATTTTTAACCATTTGCTCTGCATTATGAGCTAAAGTTAATTCATGTTCACCAAATCTTGAAGCATTAGAAGATAAATATTGTGAATCATGTCTTTTTAAATTTCCGTTTAAACTATCGGCATTTCTTTTAAGAGGTGCCATTCAGTGTCATATGATATAAGGAATTATGTTTGTTTTATTTTGATTCTTATTATTTATTATTTATTATTTATTATTTATTATTTATAATTAATACTTTATTTAATTTTTATATTTAAGTACTTTTTAAACTATCTAAATTGTATTTAGTATTTTAATAATTAATATTTTATTATTTTAAAATTTTATTATTTATCTTATTATAAATATTTAGAGCTTTACAACATTCACCTTTTTAACTGAACTTGTTACTATACTATTATTTTTATATGGAAATATGGTATTTATATAATGTTTTATAATAAACTATTATATAGTATAAAATTCTATTTGATACAACTTTTTATTCTTTAATCTTAAATAATATTTGGTATTTTATACTATTCTATATTATTTTAATTTAATTTATTATATTTTATTTTATTATTTATTCATGGTAGTATTTTTTTACTATGGTAGTTTTTACATTTTGGTATTGCCACTGGCTTCTTGTACAACAGAATAATTTTTATTTTATTAAACAACATGGTTGTTATAGGAACTATCCCACAATCTATTTATAAATATTAGGTCTTGCCTTTGACTCTTGCCCTTTGAGAAACAGGGAATGAGACTCATTGTAGGGTAAACATATATACATATTTAATAATATGTTTATTAGAAAGGGTATGGTTAAACTGCTAATTTTTTTATTGACAACACAAGAAAGAAAAATTAACTTTAGTAACTGTTTTTTATTCAACTTATATATTTGAACAATATTTATTTACTTTATTACAAGTATTAAAAGAAATGACTTTGAAAAAGAAACATTAAATAGTAAATTCATATTATAATACTATAAATAAACATTAAGAAAATACATAAAAAGTGACTATAAAGGCCCAAACAAGAAGTTGATTTACTTGATTTAAACCAACTCTAGTTCGTAACATATAGTGACATTGTTCACATGAATATGCTTTTTTAAGAGAGTTGATTATAGCCAAAAATCATATAAATATCTATTAAACATATCAATCACGATGGCAACATAACCACTTGTGAAAAGTAATTGTCCGTTGTGCAGGTTTGTTTATAACCTATTGTAGGGAACAGAATTAGCATGGATTTATACAAGTTTTACAGTAGATTTATTTATTTATTTATTTATTTATTGAATAATAATGCCTAATATATATATATATATTTTATAAATAGTTTATCATAAGGAAAATTTAACTTCAGCAATACATACATAGTAAAATAAATTTATAGAGTAACTGTCATTTTACAAAATTACACTATTTAAGCTGGATAATCAATCTATCAAGATAAATTGGTAACTATAATAACTATTCCGGTTAAATACAATATTCTTCTTAATTAACTAAGATTATTTTTACATAATTAAATCTAGCCGACCCCTCGGCAACTATTTCAGTAGCAGGATAACAGTAATAAATTATATTTCTAAATAGCAAATAAAACTCATTTTTATTTATAAGCTGTTGCTATAATAAATATAGTTAATATTTTAACCAATAATAACAATTTCTTTCTGAGGGTATTTATTATCTAATAGGTTACTATTGCTTTATTTGAATACCCCACAATAGAAATCCGTGCTGCCCAGGAATTAAAAATATTTAAACAAGATTTGAATTTTTATTTATTTATTTATAACTTTATTAGTTTGAATTTTCTCTTTATCACTATTACGCAAAAATACATTGTTAAATTTTTTCTCTTTTTTTTTTTTTTTTTTTAGTATATTTTGTATATTTTGTATATTTTGTATATTTATATACGATTTAGTCTTGATTTTAATTAAGATATATATATATCCAATAAATAGCAATTTTTATCTCACTTTCCCTAGATTCTATTGGTTTATTTTAAATATATAGACATTTTTTATAATAAAATAATAAATAAAATTATAATAAGTTATAATAAATATAACTAAACAAAAATGCTTACTTTAGAAGAAATTTCGAAACATAATAATGCTGATTCCTGCTGGGTTGTTATTCATGGTAAAGTTTACGACGTTACAGAATTTTTACCAGAGCATCCAGGCGGAAAAAAAATAATTTTAAAATATGCAGGTAAAGATGCAAGCAAAGAATTCGATCCAATACATCCACCAGATACACTAGATAAATATTTATCTCCAAAATTTCATCTTGGTTCAGTTGAATCTTCATCACTAAAAAAGTTAGAAGATAATGCACAAAAAGAAGAAGAAGCATCATTAGCAAATGACCCAGAAGAAGTAAAAAGATTAGCATATATTAAAAATAAACCTTCTTTAGATGAATGTTATAATCTTTTTGATTTTGAGCATATCGCTGCACATGTAATGAAACCTGCTGCATGGGCTTATTATTCATCAGGTGCTGATGATGAAATTACTATGCGTGAAAATCATCTTTCTTTCCATAGAGTTTGGTTTCGTCCAAAAATATTAATTGACGTTTCTTCAGTCGATTTATCTACATCTATGCTTGGAACAAAAGTTTCTATGCCATTTTATGTAACTGCAACTGCTTTAGGTAAATTAGGCCATCCGGATGGTGAAGTTAATTTAACACGTGCTGCATATAAAAATGATGTCATTCAAATGATACCAACATTAGCATCATGTTCATTTGATGAAATTGTTGATGCTAGAACGGATCCACAAACACAATGGTATCAACTTTATGTTCATTCAGAGAAGCATATTACTAAGAAGATTATACAACATGCTATATCAAGAGGAATTAAGGCATTATGTATAACGGTAGATGCACCACAACTTGGAAGACGAGAAAAGGACATGCGGGCTAAATATGTCCCTCCGGAGAATCCTAAGGAGGATTATGGAGCAAATGTGCAAGACAATGAAAAAGTTGATCATTCTCAAGGTTCCGCTCGAGCAATCTCTGCATTTATTGATCCATCTTTATCATGGAAAGATATTCCTTGGTATAAAGAAATAATAAAAGAATCTGGTATGGATGTTAAACTTGTACTTAAAGGAGTTCAACGTTATGAAGATGCATTGCTTGCAGTTCAACATAATCTTGATGGTATAATAATTTCAAATCATGGTGGGCGTCAACTTGAATTCTCAAGACCTGCAATCGAAACATTAGTTGAAGTAATGAATGCTTTAAATGCAGCAAATTTAAAAAATAAAATAGAAGTATATATTGACGGTGGAGTACGTCGTGGAACTGATATTTTGAAGGCAATTTGCCTTGGCGCAAAAGGTGTTGGTATCGGAAGGCCATTTTTATATGCAATGTCCTCATATGGAGAAGCTGGTGTTTTGAAGGCAATGTCTTTGTTACGTGATGAATTAGAAATGAATATGCGTCTTATTGGTGCTACTTCTTTAGATCAGCTTGATGAATCATTTGTTGATGTTCGTTCTGTTTCATCTCATGTGAATAATCCTCAAGATGTATTATTTGATTCTGTTTATTCTAAAATGAAAAATCCGGCCTTTCGGCAGAGCAAATTATAAATTAAAATGTATACAAACAAATTAAAGAAATTGGTCAATTATTATTTTATGAAGAATGTTTACAAGTAGATTGAAGAGTAGGTATTTATTTATATATATATTATATTTATACAAAATACATTTATTTTATTATAAAAAATTATATAGGAAATGCCACTAATCTATTTTATTATCTTTGTATTTACGATTTAAACAAAGAAATAATATTAGATAAATAGATAAATAAATAATAATAAATAATAATAAATAATAAATAAATAATAAATAAATAAATGCAAAGAGGCAAAGCAAAATAGTAAATAATTTAAAGAAATTTAATAAAAAAAAAAAAAATAAAAAAAAAAATAAAAATAATTAAAAACAAAATGTTAAATTATAATTTATTAGTAAACTGATTAAAAGTAGTAAAATAATATAAATAATAAAAATAATAAAAATAATAAATAACGGGCAGTATACAAAATAGTAAAACTACATTATTAAACAACAAGAATTTGTTTTTTTAGCTTGTTTATAAAATTGTCTGGTAGTCATACTAAGATTTTCACTCTTATCAACTAAAGTGTCTAGTTTTTCGCCTCTGGCCAGCACAGACTCGATTGTTTTATGAAGTACAATCTTAGTATCGTCAAGCTCCTGTTGAACACGCATAATAGAATCAGCCTGAGCAGGATTTTGATATTTGGAAATATACTCATCAAGTTCTGGATATGAATATTCATTAGAATTTGCTGTTTTGGTAGTACTATCCTTTCCAGCATCAGGATATTTAGCAAGAAATTCATCTAAAATTTTACCTAAAACAGTATATGCAACTCTAACAGGATATTCTTTATCAGATATAAGAACACCCGCTACACCTTCAGATCTAGCATGAGTATGAGCTATATAATTACCTTCTTCGACTGATTGTCTGGCACCTGGGTTTGTTCTTTCAGCAACTGTTGTTGCAAAAAATGCTAATGATTCGGATACAGATGAGCGTTCAAAGAAAGAAAAGGAAGATACATCCTTTGCAGATGCTAAAGTTGTTGCTGGCTTAGGATTTTGACGTAGAATTCCGATATAGTACACTTTCATTTTGTATATTATAATTTGTCTTTATTTTATAATGGTATTTGTTGTTTTGTAATGGTTGCTACTATACGCCTAAAATTGTAAACTTAAAACAGATTATGGAGAAATAAATTTATTATATGTATTTGGATACTGTAAGAAATATTAATTAAGCTATTTATTTATAATGTTAAATGTTTATTTAATATACAAATTTTTACTATGTGTACAGTGTCTACTATCTATATATATAAATTTTTAAATTGCAAATTGCAAATTATATACTATAAGAAAAAAAAATTTTTCATATAAATTTTCAATTTCTCTCCATTTAATTGTATTTATTGTATTTATTTAATTCTGTTAATTTTTGATTATTTTATTACTTAAATATATATATATATATGTGTGTGTATATACTAATTATTTTAATTATTTGTCTCGTAGCTATTTTCTAATTATTATCTTTTTAGTTTTATTTGTAGTTTTATTTTTAGTTTTATTTTTAGTTTTATTTTTATTTTTATTTTTAGTTTTTCCTTTTTTTGATTTTCCTGTTGTCTCCAATATACGTTTTTATCTTATTTTATTTTATTCTCATTTTTTATTTTATTCTCATTTTTTATTCTCTATTAATATGTAACCATAACAATAGATTGATTTTAATTGTATAACCGAAACCGTGCGCCGGGTTCTCATCAATCTGTTTTGTGCTCAGACAGTTCTTGGAAATATACATTATTTATCAGACAAGACACAAAATATTTAAGTATTTATTTAATTAGTTTATTGTATTAAAAACCGTTTTCAAGTTTTTTTTCTTTTTAAAAAAAAAATTGTTTACTCATTTTATTTATCTTGCTTGTATTAATTACTCTTATAATAAAAGAATAAAAATTGATTTATTTTTAACCAATATATTATAGTACAAATTTTTTAGCATCTAAGATCGATCTTTTTATTATTATAAAAATTTATAGTTGAAAAGGCGGTTGTTATGATAAACTTTTAAAATCTGCTAATTATCAAATTGTTGTGTACACATACATTCACACATTCACACATTCACACATTCACACATTTATACTCACTTACTCAGTAACTATTTTAACTAACTAATTTACTTTTATCTTTGTTTTTCCTCATTTATTAAACTGTGCATTTATGTCTCCAAATGTTAAACAAAAGTTGAAATCTGCAAGATTAGCAGCACAGGAACAAGATTGGTTTATTGCAAGAAAATTATCCGAAGAGGTAATTTTACAAGAACCAAAAAATATTTCCGCTCTTTTAATTTTAGGTTTATCTAATTTTAGATTGAGAGTTTTTGAAGTGAGTGCAAAAAGTTTTCAAAATGTTTTAGAAATTGAACCCAAAAATATTAGTGCTTACAAAGGTCTTGCTCAAGTTTATCAAGAAGACAAAAACTTTGCTGAATATATTAATACTTTTAAAAAATTACTATCTCTTTTAGCGGATTCAGATGATTATGAAACTTGTTTTATTACCGCGAAATCTGCTCGAGAATGGGTTATAGCTAATGGTGATGTTTCTACAAAGTTTAAGTTTTTTAGCCTCGTTTCGCTGCCTGGTTCAGAAGTATATAACTGCTTGCAACATAAAACTAAATTTTTGGAACAAAATTTAAAAGATTTAATCACCCTTTCAGAAAAGAATTTAAAGAATTCTATTAAGCAAGTTCCTTCTAAAAAGATAAAAATATCTACACTCAATTCTAAAGGTAAGGATAATAAAGATTGGACTATTTTTCATTACTATCAAGATTCAAAATTAGATCAATGTTATAAGTTAATGCTCAATTTGACACATAATGATTCCTATAGAAGAAAAATTGAAGGGACCTATACAGAATTTCTATACGAGTTTTTACAACAAGCTCCACAAAATTTGAAACCTTCTATCGGAAAAGAGCTTATGAATTTAATAAATGGTATAGTAGCTATATCTACCCCAATAATGCTTGCTTGGAAACTGAGGCTTCACTTTTTAGATAATTATTTCATAGATTTTATCAATAACGATTTAATTAATAAATATTTACAAATTTTTCCTGACAGCCCTATTTCATTAATGATAAATATTTTAAAAAATAAGGATATTATCAAAGAAAATTCATTAAATGATGCTTCTGTAGATATTGATATTGATGATTCTGCTACACTTAATACAGATCTCGACCAGAATTCTATCTATTTTCCTTCAAATGATCCTGAATATGCTAAATTAATTGTAAATCATCTTTTACACTCTCCTTCTTCTCCCTTACAGAAAAGCGATCTTGACCTTCTTCTTGTAAATTTTGAAGCTTCTTCAAGAAATGTAACGGCTCACAGACTTATTGCATATTATTACTTTTCTGTAGGAGAGTACAAGAATGCAATTAATGTTTCAGAGAATGCCTTGTCTTTATTATCAAAAATGGTTAAATTAACTGCTATTAAATTAGGTAGGTCAAAGTCGTTCTTTCTAACCATAATGTCATTCTCCTATTTGAAAAATCAAACTCCTATGAATATGGAAATTGCCTTTTCTAAGTTTAAACTATTAATCAACGAAAACCAACGCCACTTAGATGCTATGGTAGGTTTAGCTCTTTATTATAGAATAAATAATGAGCTTCAATCTAGTGTAGAATTATTTGACAAAGCCATTTGCTTGCTTCCAAATAATCCTGTTATAATTTCTGAAAAATCATGGACTCTTTTTTATATGGGGCAATATCATCATGCCATTCATGGGTTTGAAAAATCTTTAGAATTAGTTGAAAAAAATGACTCAATAAATTATTTTAAATCTGTTTTGTATTGGAGATTAGGGAAATGCTATCAAGCTCTTAAAGATTTTTCTAAGACATTTAAGTTTTTTACTACTTCTCTTAAAAAGAATAAAGACTTTGCTCCTGCTTTTGAAGGGTTAGGAGAATATTATTTAAACGTACAGAATGACAAGACGCGTGCAAAAAAATGCTTTCAAAGAGCTTTTGAGTTAGATTATAGCAGAATTATAGCTGCTGAGTTTATTGCAAATGATTTGGCAAATAGGAATGAATGGTCTACAATTGAGTTGATTTCTACTCGTATATTAGAGACTACTAAGTCAGAATTAGATCCTGTTAGTACTCCCATATGGCCTCTTACCTCACTTGGTCGAGTTTCTTTGGAGGCTTTCGAATATTCTAAATCTATTCAAATGTTTCAAAGTGCATTACGAATTGATAAAGATAATGCTGACATATGGTTAAGCTTAGGAGAAGCTTATCGTAAAATTGGCAGGTATATTGCAGCTAAGAAAGCTTTTGTTCAGGCTGCTTCCCTTGATGAATCCGACTGGATTCCTTTATATTTAATTGGTGTCTCGGAGAGAGATTTAGGGGATTATGAAGAATCAGTCGTTATATTAAAAAAGGCTTTGAAAATAAGTCCAGATAATTATAAAATTCAAGCCTGTTTAGTTGAGTCTTTAAAGTGTCAAGCAATGGCTTATCAAAAAAGTGGATTTATTTCAAGATCGATGAATTATATTGAAGAAGCTTTATTTTTTGCTGTTAATGCTTTAAACGATAATAACACTTTAAGGCTTCTTTGGGATAACATTGGCAAACTTTGTGAATTGGCTTTAGAAACTTCTGATACAGTCTCTTCTGAAATTAAGTCTCTTTTAGATTTAACTTTAACTCGAATTCCTTTTCTTGAAGATACACCGCTTATTGAAAAACTTGAAAACTTAGATGGAATAGGATTAGCCGTTAACAAAGAAAGTAGTGGTAAATTGAATGCCTATTCTGTGAATTACTTGTATATTTATAGTATTATAATTAGAAAAGTATCTTTGCTTCTCTCTTTAAAGTCAATTCCATCTGCTTATTCTTGGTTTAATCTTGGGAGAATTCAATACATTGCTTTTAAAAGTGCCAATAACGGTCCTAATGCCCTGATAGAAGCATCGATATATTCAATTAAAAAAGCAAATGATTTAGATAAAACTAACACACATTTTTGGAATCTTTTAGGTGTAGTGTCTACTGATATTAATGCAAAGTTTTCTCAACATTGTTTTATTAAGTCATTGGTTTTTGATTACAAGAATGTTTCTGCCTGGGGTAATTTGGGTGCTTTGTGTATAAAGGAGCATGATAATGAATTAGCAGAGTTGTGCTTTACAAAATGTCGAGCCATAAATCCTGATTTTAGTTGTTCTTGGGAAGGCCATGCAGTAATATGTTTATTAAATAAAAATTATGAAACAGCTTATAAAATTTATGAGCATATTCAGTCTTTTAATGATCATAGGATTCTAAATATAATTTATTATGCTTACTCGGCGTTTCAACTTTTCTTTAGCAATTCTTACTCTTCTAAAATGATTAATATTGATTCAATTTGTTTTAGTTTACGTCGTTATTTAAAGAAATACCCTGAATCTATTTCTGCCCTTGGATTTTCTTCATTATTTTTTGAAAGATTGGAAAAGTACACGTTTGCTCTTGAAAATTTGACATATCTTCACAAAATTCCATTATATAATTCCAATGAAAAGAATTTTTTAACAGAAGCTGTTACTAGTATGGCAATAGGAAGAAACTATTTTGATTTGAAAGATTATGACAAAGCTGTCGAAAATTGTATTTCTGGGCTTGAAATGTTCGAAAGTTTTACTAATAATCTTAAACAGTCTCAAGTTAGTATAGTAGAACGCGGAAAACTTTCTGGTTATTTAACTTTAGGACTTTGTTATTTCTATAAAAGGGAATTTGAAAATTCTATTGAATCTTTTAAAGCTGCCCTGTCTGTTTCTTCTGAAGATTCGGAAGTGGTTTTACTATTAGCACAAGTATTATGGGCACATGGTGGGGAAGAAGAAAAGGAGGTTGCAATACAGGAGCTGTTTGATAGTTTGCAAAATGGAATAAATATTAATTCGATTTTACTATTATGCGTGATTGGAATAGTTGACAATAATGAAGATATAATAGATGCAGCAGAAACTGAAATACGTAGATTATCGACGGATCAAATTTACGATTTAAATGGAGAGGTGATATCAATTCTTTCTGTGGTTGATGGCATTAATGGCAAGCCAACACTTTCTGCATGGCAGAGACAGCTTTTTATTACCCCTTATTCTCATAATTCTTGGCAGAATGTAAATTCGGAAATGATATTAGCTTTGACTAGATCATCATCGATCGATGCTGAAATTGTAAGTGAGAGCTACGGAACGCGAAAATATATACCATCAGTTCAGAGAATGGCATTTTTTGCCCCATGGAAAAAATCGAGTTGGCAAACGCTTGCTTCAACTATTAATTAGAATCATATTTTTCCGATAATTCTGGATAATATACTTATGTTTAAATAATTGTCTTGTTTAAATGTGAATAATGACAGTAAAATAATATATTTCTTTTTATTTTTTTTTTATATTTTTTTATAATTTATTTGATTTTCTCTAAAAATAAAAGGACTGCATTATTAAAAGAGAATGAAAGTAAATATGTATTGCAATTTCATTATATTAATAAATAAAATGATTTGATAATTTGACAAGGGTGTTAAAATAATATATCGATTGATTAAATAAAATAAAAAAATAAAAACAATATAGAGAAATAAACCCATTACTAATTGTAAATTACACTTTAAAATGTATATTTAAACTATACCTAAGCCACTGAGACGAGATTGCAATATATCATCAATTACTGAATCCATTACAACACTTAATTGATTAGTATCAATAGCACAAGTATAATGAACAGAAATTGAACGATGATGATCAGATCTAATTCTAGAAAGAAAAAGGTCACGAATATATTTTTTTGCAGCTTCAAGATCATGTTTGTCACCATCATATTCTGGTAAAAAGTCCCTTAATGGTACTCTGTGTAACATTGATTCGAATAAATCAAGTTTATTTAAAAATAGGACAAAAGAAGAATTTGTAAAGCTGGCATTATTAACAATTGAATCAAAAAGTATTAAAGCTTCTTGTAGTCTATTAGTTTCATCATCTTCTGCACATAGTTTATTATAATCTGCCAATGAAACAACGAACACAACTGTATTTACATCATCAAAATAACTTATCCATTTTTTTCTTTCTGATCTTTGTCCACCAACATCAATTATTCTATATATTAAATCACCAGTTTCAAATGAATTCTCAGATACACCTGAAGTACGTACTCTTGCGTGTAAAATGTCATCATTTGTAGGTAAATAATCACGTTCAGTTAATCTTCCACCACCTGAAGAAGCTTTTAAAGCCAAATCAAATAAAAAATGAGCAGCACCATTGTCTAATTTAAAATCATCTGGCGGATATTCAATAAGTTTGCCAACAGTTGGCAAAAGTAATAGTCTCGCAATTTCTAAAGCTAAATCGGTATCAATAAATGATAAAGGTTCAACATAATCAATCTCAAATGTAGGAGGAACATCCATAGATACCAATTTATATTTTTTACTTGTAACCAATGATAAAATATGATGAAGAATCCATATTTCTTTACTTTCAGATGCTGCTTTATATAGTTTTTCTTTTGTGTTCGCTTCTCTTTTAGCCAAATATTCTGAAATAAATTCGTTAAATGTTAAATTTCCAAGTTGAAGATCATCTGGTTCAATAGTTATGTCTTTTTTAGTTGCTGAATGTTGACTTCTATAATGTATTTCATGGTTTTCATCATTAAGTTTGTTGTTCTGTTTTTGAACATTAGATCTACCATTATTACTTCTGTCATTACACGTATCACTACGTTTTTCATAATAATACTCATTATTTACTTCATCAATGTTATTCTCTATATCTTCCAAAATCTTTTCTATAGCAGTGAAGCAAACATCTTTTACAGCGTTAACAATTCCAGAATAGATTCTTCGTCTAAAAAATAAACCTTCGCCAAACCCGAACCCTTGTCCATGTATAATTTTCATTTGTTTTAGTACGGTAGATTTACCAGATTCACCAGATCCTAATAATAATATTTTTACTGTTCTTTCTTGAACATGTCTCAATTTTTCAAGTTCTTCATCTATTCTTTCTGATATTTGTTGTTTTTTTTCTCCTAAAGAAATTTGATTATTTTTAGATGTATTTATTTTAAATTTAAAGATATTCATTTTTTATTATAAATATAAATATATATATATATATATGTATGTATTAATAACCATGTATATGTATAAAGTAATGTAATTATTATTTATATATTCATACTATTTGATATTTATATGTATATTTATAATTTTCAACATTTTATGGATTCTTACTAAAATCATCTTTATTTGTGAACTTTTATTTGTAAATTTTTACTATATGTATAGACAAAGAACAAAGGAAATTTCTATAGGGTTAAAATTTTTGAACAAAGCGGAAGTGATAAAAAAGGACAAATAAGATAAATTAAAATATAAAAACATTATATTAGTTAAAAAAAAAAGCGCTGATAAAGTATAATAAATATAAATAAGGAAATAAAATAAATATAATAATATAATATAATGAAATAATATAATAAATAAATAGAATAATTTGAAACAAAAAATGAAATTATTATTATTTTGCGGTCTCGTTGCTATGATTCGTATTTTATACAAAAATATTTATTAATTTATAAACTATAAAGTTAAATGTAGAGCTAGGTAACAGTCTGCCTAAAATCAAGTTGCTCAATTTTAGTCGACTAAAATCAACTCACGAAAAAAACCATTTTTCCAAATTTCACTACTAAAAATAAACAGCAAATAATGTAAAAGAGTATATTAATAAAATGTCTTTCAAAGTCGATAAAAATAATAACATTCATAATATTATACTAATGTGGATTTAATATTAAACAAAAGAAAAAAAAAACTAATAGTTTTAAAAGGTAAACACAAAGCTAAAAATAAAGATGAGTATAATAAATAATTAAATATAAAAAGCGAAAATACCATTCTTTCGCGTAAGTCAAGAACGGGGGGTGCACAATATAAAGAAACCGAAATTAAAGAAAGAAGAGTAATATTAGACAGGGATTTGAAAATAATAAAAAATAAAAAATTGAAATAAATTATCTGAAACAATTTAAAATAATTTGTCATGAATTTAAACGTAAATTAGAAATAAAAATGTAAGGTGAATACTATACAATTAAAATAATAAATGTAGATATTATAAAATAAAATGTATCCAGATATAAAGAGTTTTAAATAAGATACTAATGAAATAATAAAAAAAGTTAAGAAAATATAATATATGCTATGCTAATGCTATGACTATCGTCAAAAAAATGAAAGTCAATTTTTATTTTTTAACTGTATAGTTATTAAAAATATACTACTTCATATTCATTAACTATTGTATGGTACTTGTATTTTATTTCGTAGAGCATTAATAATTTAATTTTTGTGTTTTTATACGATGATATATTAAATTTTATCATTTGGATTTAACTATATTAAATTATGTTATCTACATCATGTAAAATTAAATTATATAGTCAGATAAAGTAAACAAAGTACATTAATTGTCTAGTAATACATATTAATGTAATATTGAAACGTAAATATGTTATTAAATAAACAGAGGATAATAACGGCTGCTAAGACTATTCTTTATTTTACTGTAAAGGATTGTGTCTGAGTTGGTTAAATAGATTTGAATTTCAATTGAGTCGATTTTAGTTGAGCCGAAATTTAGTCGAGTCGATTACGAGTCGGACCGAGGAGGCTGTGACCCAGCTCTAGTTAAATGTGTATATTCATTTATATAAACATAGTATATCATATGTATAATTATAATTTACAAATATGCGCTACAGATCTTTCTTATATGTGTGATACGGAAGTATATTATTATCACACATTTCTAATGAATAGGGTAAAGATAATAAAAAACAATATATCGTAATAGTATAGCAGCAATGTATATCACTATATTTTTTAATCATAAAAATATTCTACAGTTTTATATATAATTACCCTGCCTTTTGTATTTATGCTAATAATCCAATTACGAAAATTGTTTACATATTACCTAAAATAGACTTAATTAATATTTAACGCCATACAAACGAGAAATCACTATATTCATTTTCATAATTATTTTTTTAATATTACTGAATCCTGCTTCAACTTGTATAAAAAATAAAAATAAAAATAATAAAATAATAAAAAAAATTTACAAAAAATGTTTTAAATGAAAAAAAAAAATCAAATATTTTTTTTTTCCCCAATTTGTTTTCATTTTATGTAAACTAATTCAATTAATTATTCTTGTTATTAAATTAGTTTAAAGCGATTGAAATTGTAGCTGTATTTTTAAGCGTAATTCTAATTGCAACTGTGATAATAATCACTATTTGCTCTCTCTCTTTCTATAACTTTGTATGTATTTTATTTATTTTAACTTATTGATTAACTCGGTTAAGTTTAAAGTTATATCTGTTTTTATTATTAATTATTAATTATTAATTCCTCAACGAAAAGTTTAAGTTTAGGTTAAAAATTAATCATATATAATAAGCTTTATTCTCCCTTCAACTTGCCATTCTTTAACTATATTCTTGTATTTATAATATCAAAATTATTATTCTAAACTTAATATATTAATAAAAATATCATTAATTTAATTTTAAATATGTCAACAGAAACTCAATCTCTTAAAAGAAAAAATATTTATATGGATTCCACAGATGTGGATAATCTCATAGCATATCTTCCTAAAAAAAAGAAAAATTGCAAGTATTTCTCTAAAGCATTTGATTTAGTTATTGGAATTAATCCCTATGTAGATATTCTTTATACATCTTTTAATCAGCCAAAATCTCATTCATCCTATCCTGATTCTACTGTGCAAATATTTAATGTAAATGCTAGTTCATTTACAAAATACTCTATTGAGAAGTTATTTAATGAACTTAATCAACAGATCTCTTTAGTTTTTCTTGCTTCTTTTGATATTGAAAAAACTCATCAATTTTTATTAAAATTTACGTCAAATTCACCAGTTATTTTGCATAATAAAATTAATATTTTATTACTAACATGTGTCCTTAATCAAAAGATAGACTTTCTCTCTGTTCCTTTAGGTATGTTTTGCTTGGTTTTTGGTTATCTAGCTTTATGCTTGTAATTTACTAATATTTTTTTCTTTTTTTTTTTTTATTCTTTCCT
>JAJMCZ010000065.1:0-63612 GCA_030573245.1 Ascobotryozyma americana | reverse complement strand
TTAAATATTAGTTAACGTTAGTGTTAATTTTAGATAAAAGTCTGCAAGAAAATCAGAAAATTGAATCGTGTTAATTAGTAAGAAATGGTTTCTAGAATAGCAGCAAAAAAATGTAAACAAATGCAGTTCTTAATTGCTGGTGGCAAATTATGCCAATAAATGAAATATGCTAATAGATTAGGTAATGTTTATAAATAATTCAAAGCAAAGTACATCTACACATACACATACATATACATATATATATATAAGTACATAAATACATATATAAGTATATTAAACCAAATCTAACTGTTGATAATGAATATACCCTAGACTCCTATAAAGAAAAAATCAAACTTTCTTACCTGTTTATTTAGGCTTTTTAAATTTAAATAATGACTCAGATTCAGCAAATTACAAATTAAAATATATAATAGAATATTACTGAAAGACTCTAAATATATCCTAAAAAGAAGTCTATTCAAGAATTTCAAACTCGTCTTCCTAGATAATTCATCTAAAATAGCTTCTAATAGAGTACAAATTAAATTACATATAAATGTAACTAAAATTTAAACCAACTAGTTTATTCTTTTATACACAGATCTACACAGATATACACATATATTCATGTTCTATAGGCTTGATACAAGCATTTTATGAACGAATTAATCCATAGAATAACTAAATATGAACCACCTATAGAAAAAAAACAAATAATTGTTATTGAACTAGTTGATCCCAGTCGTAAGCATTCTTTAAACTTTCATATAGTAAATACAAAGAATGCGAAATATGCTTTAAAATACAATGAACATATAATAAACATATAATAAACATATAATAAATCATATACAATAAACAATAAACCTTGAAAGATCCATAATGTAGAAGGTGAAACGTAGAATACAGAACAAGCAATAAATATGTATGGACACAATTTAAACTTAACGCAATTCTAATAAAATAAACTTAATTTAAATTTAAACTGATATTTAATTTGATTTAAACTAATTTAATTTAAAATTAAATTAACTTACATTTCAATTTAACTTTTTTTACATTTAACTTTAAATTAATTTTTAACGTCGTGCAAAATTTGACTTTAAATTTAAATTAAATTTTACTCAACTTTAACCAAATTTAAATTATAACTTTATTTTAAATTAAATTTTATTCAACTTCTAGTTTTATTTAAATTAAATTTCAATTCAAACTTAATTTACTAACTTAGATCTTTTTTAATTTAATTTTAACTTTTACTTTAACTTTAACTTTAATTTTATCTGACATAAAGAAACTTATTTAATCTAGTTTTTTTACTTATCTTAATTAAAACCTAAACTTGAACTTCATCATCTTAAAAAACAAAAATATAAATTAACTTAACTTTACACTGTTGGCCGAAAATGGCACGGAAACCGTACAGGAATGGTAATGAAAACCTAGAGACCTTCAAAAATGGGCACAATTTTAAAGGGTTTCGAGCAAAATCAGCAATATTTAGCCATGAAAACTACTTGAATATATATAGGAAACTACGTAGACCGTAAAACAGCCTGAAACTTAAAGGAATACCAGGATTTGAATATAAAAAAAAATTGGTAAAAAGTTCCTTTTGTTTTTAAAATGCAATTTTGCAAGAGGATTCCTTGACTTCCTGGCATAATTTCTTTGAATACAGCATGGATACTTCCAAAACTCACCTTTGTGTAATTAAATATATATATATATATTTTTTTTTAGAATAAATATACACTCAGTATGATTTTTCACAACTTATAGTTTTCCACATGGTTTCCACTATTAAAATTTTCGAATTTCCTCGCTATTTTCACCTCGCAGTGACAATACGTATTTATTTATTTATTTATTTATTTATTATTATGAGTTACACTTGTATTATTATTATTAATAAATTAGTGTTTTCTCATTATAAGTTTTGTTTAAAATAGAAATGCTGTAAAGCTTTTTGTGTATATAAGGATCTCAAATAAAGTTTAAATCTGTAAATAATTTATTTATAATTATATGGTTTTTTCGTATACAATATAATACAAATAATATAATTAAAATTACTTAAAATATTTATTTTTTAAAATACTTTCTATCTTCAATTATATTAACTATGTGCTGCTGTATAAACTTTCACAAAAGAAGACCAAAACGAGTATATTATTCTCCATGGAGTAAATCAACCTCTGTTAATAATACAACACAACAAGTTTTTCAAAATTTATTAAATACGTCGCTGAAATATGTAACTCCAGAACCGGTTTTAACTCAGCCAACTACAGATACAAGCGGGAAATCAAGTTTTTATACATGTCTTGAATCTCTTCCTAGTTTGCACAGAATGGATAATTATATTACTAAATTAAGCTATTTAGAAAAAATTACAGATGAATTGGATAGAACAATAAATAAATCATTGCACAGATATACAAATAAACAGGTTGCAATATGGCTTGAATCGATTGAAGAGTTTTAAAATGATCATTTTAAAAAAATAAAAATTACATCCCCTACGATTTCACTGTAGTCTCCCACCAGAATACTGAGTATTCTCTCTAAAGATTAACTACGGTTGACCGATCGGGGAACGGTGCTTTCTATCGGATATAGCCGTAATTTAAGATTATGCTAGATGGACAGTTTTACATAATGCAAAATAGATAAACTTGCTTTGCAAATAAGATTTTTTTTGCAAATAGCAAATATCAGGATTTTATTTTGAAATCGTAAATAAAAAATTCTTATTCTTTCAAATCGTATTATTCTATGTGTATATAAAACTGAGGTCTATAATTGAGAAAAAATATAAATGAATTATCTAATTGTGAATGGTAAACTAAGATCCAGAATACTAAAAGAAAAAAAAAAGAGAAAACAAAAACATAATATTTGGTTTCAATAAAAACAGGTAAAGTGGATGATTCAATAACAGAAGTGAGTGAGTTTTGATGGTCTATAAACCTCAAAACTATATAAAATCGACCACGACAGTTCAACCGTCCAAAAGATCAAAATTGTCCTTTTATTGATTTTTTTGAATTGCAGCACAATTTACACTATGTGATAATTTTAATTGATTTGGTCTTTTAGTATAAATTTAAAGCAAGATTCTAATTAAAAAATTTATAATAACGATTTTATGCTTATGTTTATTGTTTTTTTAAACTGCATAGAATAATGTGTTTTTTTTTTTCTTTTTTGGTTTTTTAATTATTTCATATTTTATTTATTTCTTTTTATTCACAAATTAGCGACCTTTGTTTCTATATACCCATGTAGTAGATTAGAAACTGTAAACAAATACATATGTAATCATCAATACAGAATTAAATAAATATTATACGATATCGTACATAACCATAGGAATAAATAGCAATAATAAATAATAGTAAAATGAAAGTTTGTGTATTTTGCGGTTCTTCTTCTGGTACAAGTTTGAGTTATACAGAAGTTGCCGAAGAATTGGGAAAAAAACTAGTTGAGAACAATTGGGGACTTGTTTATGGCGGAGGAACAACAGGGTATATATTATTATTATTATTATTTATTAATTAATTAATTATGTATCGATGTTTTATATTTTAACTCTATAGACTCATGGGAATAATTGCCAGAGCTACTGCTACTCGAGGTGGCTATGTACATGGAATCATTCCAAACGCTTTAATCGAGAGGGAACAAAATGGACAAAGTCCTGATCCTAAATATTATGGTAAAACTACAGTTGTAAATGATATGCATACGAGGAAAAGAATGATGGGACTAGAAGCAAGCGCTTTTGTAGCTTTACCAGGTGGTTATGGAACTGTATGTTTAATAAAAGTTATTATTTCTTGTTTATGTATTATTTATTTTATGTTTATTCTATTAATTTAAATTTTAGGCAGAAGAATTATTTGAAACGATTACTTGGAATCAGCTTGGTATTCATGCTTTTCCTATTGTTTTATTGAATGTAAATGGTTTTTACGATGTAGGTATTTTTGTTGTTTATTTTATTTTATTTTATTTTATTTTATTTTATTTTATTTTATTTTATTTTATTTTATTTTATTTTATTTTATTTTATTTTATTTTATTTTATTATATTATATTTTATATTATATATTCTATCATTTTTTATTTTTTTTGCTTTACGTTTTATTTATTATACCATAACTCACCCACATACAGAGTCTCATTCAATGGATCTCAGACGCAGTAAAAACTGGATTTATTTCAGAAGGCAATTCAACAATTTTAGTTGAAGCTAAAACTCCTGAAGAAGTTATTTGTAAAATTAAGAATTATAAAACTGCCAAAGATCGCTTTAATCTTAACTGGTCTGATCAAAGTCCTGAGACTGGAAAAGCTTCTCATGTATAATTACCTAAGGTTATATTTGTATAGAGTAGTAAATTATATAAATTTTATTTTTACAATTATTATTTGTATTATAAATCTTATTTAATTATATGTATATACCAAGCAGTTATTCATTATTCTATATATTAAAATTAATCATTGTATATATTTGATTAATCGGTATCCATGGCATCTATATCATCAGTAGTATTTGTATTTGTGGTTGTGGTTGTTGCATCATCAGTAGCTGTTTCAGTGGCTGGTTCAGTAGTTGAATCAGTAGATGGTTCATCAGCAGAACCTCTTGTAGTTCTAGTCCTTCCTACACTTCCCAATCTTTCGAGCCATACTCTAACATCATCATCTTCAATTACTTTAAATTTATTATCTCTTCCAACAATTGCAACACTTGTATTTTTTATTGTAAGTTCTTTGTCTTGTGCTAAAGTATCACGAAGTGCAGTTAAACCGTGTATAATAAGTTCATCTGAAGAAGCATTAGGAAATTCTTGGAAAGTTCTTTCCAAATAAGTTTTACCAGCTTGTGATCTAGCACCTATTGCTGTACCAAAATATTCTAAAACATTTCCACTTGGTTGAAATTCGTATAGATGTGGTCCAGTTTCATCATAACCTACAACTAATAAACCAACACCATAAGGTCTTCTACCATATTCTTGTGTATTAATTTGAGCTTTATCAGCAATTGAATTAATTGCTTTATATACTGGTAATGGTCTACCAAAGACCATCTTTGAAGACATTGCTCTATGACGTAAAAAATTACTTAAAACTCTAGCATCTGGTGCAAGTCCTGCAATTGCAATTCCCATATGATCATCTATTTTAATTATTTTTTTTTGATATGAACCAAGTTCTTCAGCATTTCTTTTCAAAGCAACTAAAACTGCATCTGTATTACTTCTTAATCCAATAGCCGCACTTCCTTGTTTAATAGCTTCCAACGCGTATTCAACTTGAAATAATCGACCAGTTGGTGAATAAGTTACTGTATCATTGTCATAAGAGTTGCGAAACTGGTAGACGTTAGTAAATTCAAAATTCAAAAAAAAAAATTCAAAAAAAAAAAAAGACCACGAAATACCATTTTAATAGTAAAACCAATAAACGCCACCAACAAAAAGTTATTCAATTACTTTATTTATAAAAATAAATTTTTTTTTTTAATTATTTCACTAAATTTCTCTTTCTATACCTTTAATTATGTCTTATAAACTTTTTTTTATTTTTAATACTTACAGGGAGGCAAATATTGAATTGAATAGGAGTTGTCATGGAGATATTTATTTATTAGGTTAAAAAAGAAAAACTATTTTTTTGTTTTTCCTATTTTCGTTGCAATGCAACGAAAAACATATGCTACCATAGTAACATACATTTAATCTTCCAATTTAATATCTTTCTTAATTACGTAGTTTTTATTCCATTATAGGACTAATTAAGCTATTTTTGAAAAATGAAAACCCAAAAAAAAAATCAAAATTGAACTTTAACAATTAGAAAATAGAAAATAAAAATTAGATAAATATTTTAAATTATTATTATAATAATATTGATACTAACTTGTAACACAGTTGGTTTCTAATGGCGGCGAACCCTTTGTCAAAAATTATAGTGTTGGCAAGTGTTTTGGCGATTGGCTTTCTATTAATTATTTTATCATGTGCTTTGTATTCTAATTGGATTCCGTTAAGTGTCGGTAGGTTGCACTTTGTTAATTTTTTATTTTTTATTTTTTATTTTTTTTTAAAACTGTTACTGATTATTATCTAGTTGCCGTATATTTACTCGCTCCTCTGCCTAACGCTATCGTGGGAAGATGGGACAGTTCTGATGATTTTATGAGCGAAGGTTCGAGTGGAGCAGTGGATTTTGGAAGGTTTTTGACAGGATTTTTAGTGATTACAGGTTTAGGTGTGTATTTATTTGCTATTTTATTTGCTATTTTATTTTTATTTTTATTTTTATTTTTATTCTTATTTTTTTTTTTTTTTTTAATTTTTAGTTTCATTTTTTAGTCTTATTTATTTGTATTTCTCTTTTTAATTTTACTTTTATTTTATTATTTTTTTTTTATTTTTTTTTTTTAGTTATACTTTTTAGTTTCACTATTAGTTTTATTTTATTTTATTTCTTTATTTATTTATTTATTTATTCATTTATTATTTTTTCTTTCTTTATTTCTTTATTCATACTAATAACCAGCTCTTCCTTTGGTACTTGCACATTCTAATTATATTTCTATGCCCGCTATGTTTATGTCTATGTCTGGGGGTCTTTTGATTTATTTTACGATTATAGTTTTTGCTTTATTTTTTAAGGAATCAGAAGAATATTAATTTAAATATTTGTGTTTGTAATATAAATAGTTTATGGCTTATATTGTTATTTGTTTTTGCTAATTAATTTTCTTTTTTTTTTAAAGAAATTTCATATATATAAATATTTTTACACTTAACGTAAAATTTTAACAAATCACTATATAAGCAATCATAAAATTAGTCATTATTATTATATCTATAAAACATTGCAAATTTAAAAAGTTTTCCTAAAGAGCATTAATAAAAATAGGTTGAGAATCAACTCTTTTAGGAAATTTTATTGGAGTATTATATTGTTCAAATGAGACAATAATCTTGTAAAAACCTTTGGAATTTATTATAATTTCATAGGATAGTTCTAAGCAATTTCCAGGTTTTAGATTTCCAACTGGTTTCTCATATAATCCATTACAAGCAATTCGTCTATCTAAACTTGTAGATGTTATATTTGAAGCATATTTTAATCCAGGAATAAATCGTACAATGCCTTTTAAAAATGAATTAGAATTATTTTTAATATTTACTCTTAAATTAACATATGAATCCACTGGTATTTGATATGTACCATCATATTCCTTTATTTGCCTTTTCTCATTATCATCTATCGTAACTGAAACAAAAACATGGTCCTCCTTAATTAATCCAATCATAAATGGTTTTAATCTAATGCCACGCATTTCTATATTACCACTTATTTGTGAATCCAAAATTTTCCATCTTCCATACATTCTTTTTAATAATGTTTCTCTTAACCAAAATGATTCCTTCATTTCTAATAATTTTTCAGGCTCTAATGAATTATCAACAACAAATTGCTTATGTCTAAGCGATGGAATATCCTTATGAAGTTCGTCAATAAATAAACTAATATTTTTCATTGGAAGATATAATCTTTTTGTTTGCGCAGGTAAAAGAGTAACCGTATTTGAAAAAAAAGGTTTACAAGAATCTTCAAGTGTACTGAAAATTTCAATTTCCATTAATGAATTCCATAAATTTTGAAAATCAAATACAACACAGAAATAATCTGCATAATCAACTTCAGATTCATCTACAACACATTTCCATAGCATTGTTTTACAAGCTGTAGTAAATGCAAGTTTTGACATATGAATAATATCACAATTACAAAGTTCAACACCCAAACTAACTGTTACAGTCAAACTTACATCAATTCTTCGAACTGTATTAGTCTCTTCATCATCACCATCATTCGAACGTGCATAAAAAATATGAATTTTACCTTCATTTAACCCACGTTTACCGAATAAATTGAAAACCAATTTACCATTTGAAAATTTAGGTATTGTAATTGTAGATAAATTTTTAATCCATTCAAAAGCTGTACGTTTTAATAGAAAATATTCAATTTCATAAATTTCATTAGCTGCTAATGATTTATCATTTAAAGCTTCCATAAGTGGTTCTGAAGTTGAATCATCAAAAGATATTATTATAATACGAGCATCTACTGGTGAACTATTAATAACATCCAAGGATATTGATTTTGTTTCACCTTCTAAAAGCATTTGATATTTAACTAAATTAGAATTAGACAAGAATAAAGAAGGTTGCTCTGGTATAGCTGCTATTCTAAGCATATCTTTATTTTTAATGGTATTATTATTATCGTTAGTAGAATTTACTTGAAACCCTGGAGGTTTAATTTTCAAAGGTTTTTGAAACTTTACAAGTTCTAATGGTTTAAATAATTTAACAGGGAATCCAAAGCAATTTATTAGACAGCCATCAATTTCAATTGTTCCAGGTTCTAAGGGAGTTCCAGTTAATATCAGACATGAATAAGACGCTGGAGATAATACTATTGTGCTTGGTTCCCATTTAACTTTTGGACCATTAGAATGAACAGTTATTGAGTTAACTTTAACATTAAATGCAAATGGGTTGGATAGAATAACTTCTACAGTAAACCTATCACCGCATGCAACCACGAAATTTTTCAGAGGTTTAGCTGGAGGTTTATCTGATGGTTTATAAATGAAAACGCTGTCGGATTTATTATTAGATGTTGTTGTAGAAAAATTGTGTACTTTTATACGACGTACAACATCATTTTTATCATAATTTTCTTCATTTTCTGGTTTAATAATTTTCATATGATCTACAATATTATTATCCCAATAATTTATTGATAAAGAATTTATCTCGTCTGAAGATAATGAACTTAAAGATTTCTCTATTATAGATAAGATATGATTTTGATTTTCCATTGACAAATCATTTAAACAACTTTTTAATAAGAAAATACTAAATTTTAATTGACCAATAGTATCAAGTAAAGCTTCACATATTGATACAGAGTTACTTAAAAAAATACTTTTTAAATAAGGCCAACCAATATTTAATTGAGAATTATCTGAGGCACCATAGAATGAAGCAATTTCTATCAATAATTCAGTTAAATCGTGATGATGATGACTTGTGGATATAGAAATATCCGGTTTAAAGCCTAAAATCCCTAAACCAGATGAAGGATGTACACCATTTTCAGCGGCATTAACAACTCTTGCATTAAGTAAATGTGGTATTAAAAAAGAAATTAACCTTTTTATACAAAAGTTTCTTTTCCTAATAAACCCAAGAGTTGAATATATGGTTGAAATTTCACCTAATAATTTAGCATAATTATAAACATCTAATTCATCTAATAAATTATACATAACTCTATCAATCCATCGTATAATCAAAAGTCTATCATAGCCATATTGTGGGGGGAAAGGATATGAAGTTGAAACTGGACGACCAATTACAATTAACGAGAGAGCGTCATCATTTAAACCGCCAGATTTGTAAACTATTGCTAATAAATTTGTCAATCTGATTATTGTTTCTGCATGTATTAAAGGTGGAACAGTCTCCTCTGGGAATTTGGAAGCTTTTGAGTATAAAGACAAAACTTTTTCAGTTAAATCTGGCAAGAGTCTTAATAATGCTACATGATTATCTCTATTAATTTTTAAGAAATTATTATTACTATTATTATTATTAGTATTAGTTGAACTTGTTGGTGATCTTTGTATTGTATTTATAAAATATTTAGCATCATTACCTTTATCAGAATAAATTGAAGCTAGAATTGTTGAAGAAATTGTGAATGGAACTTTAAGATAAGAAAGGATAACCATGCAAACACTTGCAGCCTCTAAAGCAGCACCATGTACTTGGTGATCATGTGCTAATCTAAGTATACTAACAGCTTCTTGATATTGTCTAATTGCATCATTTACTCGTCCTGACAATAAATATAAATCACCTAATGTTTTATAAACTCTACCTTTACTTTTCTGTTTTTGTCGTTCTGATGAGGATAAAATTGTTGAATGGAAGGTAGTTACTGATCCATTTGTTGTAGGAGAACTTGCTACACTTGAAATTGGTGAAGAATCAAATTCACTTTGTGCCAACATAGGTGAGTTACTTAATTCTACTGCACTGTATGCTTTTGCTAATAAAGGTAATTCTCCTAATATATTTGAAGCAATATCACACATTACAGTGTAAACACTTGTAACAGTTGAATTTTTTTCATTTGGTATATAAATAGTTTCTCCATTATATGATTTGTCATATTTTTCTTCATTCTCGTTATTATCATTATCCTCGTTATCTTCGTTATTCACGTTATCCTCATTATTTTCATCTATTGAATTGTCATCACCATCGAATACTAATATTTTATAAACTAAAGCTTGAGGATATCGTGATTTTAACTCGGTTTTTATTGCTGCAAGCTCTGATTGGTTTAATGAAGAGAAATTTTTTGCAATTCCTAGTATCTGTTTGTTAGCAAATATAAATATGTTATATATGAATTCAAATATATTTATATATAATGAAATAAAAGCCCAAGCAGCGAGCATGAGTATTTATATTCTTTCCAGTGTAGAATAAACAAAGAAAAATAACTGTGATGCATGCTTATTCGCAGATTAATGCTTATTCGCATATTAATACGTATGGAAATACGTATAAAAAACACATATAAATATATATAAATATATATAAATATACAAATATATACATAAATATACATATAAATATAAATATGCAAGCATATAAAGTAAAAAATGTAACATATGAGGAGACATATAAATAGCAGATATCAAGGCATAATAGCAACCTATAAACACATATACTAAGGCATATTAGAATAAATCAATATCATATATTCCATATATTCTTCACATTCCATAGACATAACCATACATAACCATATAACATAGCGTAGGCCAGCCAAATGCTTAACAATGAAAGAAACACAATGGATAAACACAGTATAGATGTAAATAATAAAAATACAATAAATAAAAAAGCATAAATTTTAAAATATAATTAAAAAATAAATAAAAAAGCATAAATTTTAAAATATAATTAAAAAATAAATATAAATACAAAATATATAATAAGAAATAAAAATATAGTATATAAAGTAATTAAAGTATGTAAAGTATATAAAGTAAATATAAAATAAAACAAATAAAACAAATGCACTATATCTATATAAATATATAAACAAAGTGTAAAGTATAAAATAAAGTAGAATATAAAATTAATAAATGAATGAAATCAAACTAACTTAATGTTTATATTATATGGCAAACGGAAATGTCCAAATACAAATTGTTTACACTATTTTATATATATATATATAATGCTAGTAGGGATATTATCAAAATATTTTGTAAATGATAGTATATAAGATGATATAACATATTATATATAAACGGTATAAAGAGTATATCCGTATTCAGAATAATAATAAAATACAGAAAAGTAAGGTAAAGTAAGATAAAGTAAAATAAATAAATTGAAATACGATAAAAAAAATAAATTGTATAAATTAAGTAAATTAAAATAAAATTAGAAAATCAAATAAATTAAATAAGAATGAAATTAAATAAAGTTAAAAGTTAAAAGTTAAAAAATAAAAATTAAAATTAAAATTAAAAATTCAAATTAAAATAGATAAATAAGAATGAAACTAAAATGAAGTTAAAAATTAAAAGTAATAAATAAAATAATAAATTAATAAATTAAATCAATTAAAGTTTACCAATAAAGCAAAGCAAATAAAATAAACACTCTATTGTAAATAACCATCGTTTTAATTACACAATAATTTCATTGTATACGAAAAATCATATAGCGTTCATCGCAATGTGTTGTATTGTTGTATAGGATATATACAATAATACATAACGGTGTACTTTTCTATACGGGTATACGGGTATATGGGCATATAGGCATATGGATATATGGATATATGGGTATATATGGGGTATATATTTATCTATATGGGTACATATGGTATATGTCTATTTACACTGGAACAAACACAAATGGACACAAAGTGTCCATTGTGTTTGCTATATAAAACTAAAACTCCTCATACTATACAAACACAAACAACATTATCAAGTATACTTACACATAATGTCCTCCTGTATAACTCAAAATCCTCAGAACAAAGAACGCGTTCGTCAGAAACATTAATATCAAATGAAATAATTCCATCAGGGAATCCCTGAGGCGAGTACATCACTACGCGTTAGCATCATCATATACAAGTATACAAAGTATTTTAATATTATATACCATGGTATACCATGATGCCCATGATGTACTATGGTATTCTACAATATTATATATAATATTGTATATGATATTACATAATAGTGTACAGTATATTACATAATATTATAATATTTATTCGTATGCCCACCTCTGTCTGGTCGCGAATCGGGCGTGACATCCCCAAGACGGATAATCTGAGACTGGCGTAGTCTATGGACGCAATTGTTAAAAAACGGTTTGTCCAATGGAACCACAGGACATGCAAACAATTTGATTCTCGAAGCCGCTATGTACGAGAATGGGTCAAGCATGATTTTTTTTTATTTTTTTTATTTTTTTTATTTTTTATTTATTTAATTAATTTTTGTTTAATTTTTTATTTTTTAATATTCCAGTTTTCTCTACTGGGGTATTCAGAAAATATTATAATATTGAAATTCAATAAAATTTCTGATGTTGCTATGGTGATTCAAGGTATTTATTATATAAACGATTTTTAGTAATTTACTGTGGGTTATAAATGAGTAATATTATAACTATTATTACATAATAATCTACAATTATTATGTAACATTAGATAAAATATTATGTAATATAGTATAACATGCGTATATTATTCACGAAATGCGATTGTACGTACGTATTTATTTTGGTTTTTTGTTTGTCTGTTTGATTTTTTTTTCCAATTTATTTGTCTGTTTAACCTATTTGAAGTTAATCTAGTTGTTCTGTTGGTTGTTTTGTTTGATTGTTTTTTTTTTCGATTTTTTCGATTTTTTTTAATTTTTTTTTATTTTATCTTTATTGTAAGGTTGTTTCAGATTTCAATTTTATCCAAGGATCAATTGGTATTTTTATTTAAATTTAAATAAGAAAAAATTAAATCAATTTAAATTTATTTAATTATTTAATTTAATTTAGATAGATTAGATAAGGTTTAGTTTATTTATTTAGTTATTTTGTTTGTTTGTTTGTTTGTTTGGTTTGGTTTAGTTTTTAGTTTCAATTGATTTTTCTTTTTTTTTTTTTTTTTTTTTTTTTTTTTTTTTTTTTTTTTTTTTTTTTTTTTTTTTTTTTTTTTTTTTTTTTTTTTTTTTTTTTTTTAATTTTTACTTTTCTTTTATATTTAAATTTAAATTTAAATTGAATTTTTTTTTTAATAGAATTGAATTTAATTTGTGAAATTTTATTTTAAACATAAATTTAAATTCAATTAAATTTTTTATTTTTATTTTTATTTTTTAATTTTATTTTTAATTTTAATTTTATTTTTATTTTTTAATTTTATTTTTTAATTTTTTATTTTTATTTTTATTTTTTAATTTTATTTTTAATTTTAATTTTAATTTTATTTTTATTTTTAATTTTTAGTTATTAATTTTAATTTTATTTTATTTTATTTTATTTTATTTTATTTTATTTTATTTTATTTTATTTTATTTTATTTTATTTTATTTTATTTTATTTTATTTTATTTTATTTTATTTTATTTTATTTTATTTTATTTTATTTTATTTTATTTTATTTTATTTTATTTTATTTTATTTTTTATTCTAACTTTTATTTTTAATTTTTCTTAAATTAATTTCAGTTTATTTAAATCGATATTTAATTTTAAATATAAACTTCAAGTAAATAGGATTGAATTTAATTCAAATTTAATTTTAATTAATTAAATTATTTTAAATATTACCTTTATTTTAATTTAACCTTATTTGTTTCTTTTAACCCAGCGTAATTTATTTAAACTGAGTTGATTTTATTTTATTTCTATTTCTATTTTTAACTTAAATTTTCATTCTAAATTTATATAATCTAATTTGAATTTGAAAAAAAAAACTTTTACCTGATTCTGTTTTTATCTTTAAATTAATTTTCTTTTTTTTTTTTTCTTTTTTCACCATGGGCGCGGCAGACTCTAAAATATCCTTCAAACGACACGTTTTTCGCCTATTTGAGTCTAGAAACATCCCAATTAATGACCCATATTGGCGTCAATTTTGGCAGGTGCCCGAAAGTGCTACTGATATTTTTACTTTATTCTCCGCTTTAGATATACGAAGAACTAGAATCAATTCATTAGAAAACCTTCAGTCTTTATTGATTTCAGTAATTTATAAATTATTGCTTCTAAAAGAACATGGCTATTTTTCACAAAATGATTATATATTGGAAAAGGAGACATTAAATTGTGTTCGGATATTAACAAGGGTCATGCCTTTTATATTTGAGGCAAATAATTTAAATGACTGGCAATCTACTTTTTTCTGGTCAAAGGATTCAGAATTTTTCAATTTAAATCAAAATTCATTATCTAATTTTTCTGAAAATACAAAGAATACTATAACAGAATTTAAAGACAAATACTTAGGAGCCATACTGATAGACTTTTTAATAGATTTATTGTTTCTTCCAAAATTTACAATCCCAACTATTAATAATGATTCTCCAAATCCAACTTTTTTAATATGGGAAACAGGTATAGGTTGCACAAATCCTATAGGTTTTAAAAGTAAATACGATATGAATAGAGCTGAAGTTTTAAGACTCTTGGTTACTTTGATGTCACAGGCTATGTATTTAAAACCAATCACTATCTCAAATTATGGCATCCAATTCACTTCCTATTTGGTTACAAATCCAAATAAAAAAATTGTCTTAACCCTTTTATGCTCTCTACTTAATACTATTTTAAAATATAGTCCAGGTTGGAGAATTTCCTATGATGTCTTTTATGTAGATCCAAGAAAACTATTGGTTACTTATTCAATACAAGTTTTATTGGTATTATTACAATATCCAATCCCTAAATCAATACAACCTTTTGCTTTATCCAATAATTTCGAAACTAATACCCACAATAACAATAACAATAATATACCAGTGAATTGGTATCAATATTATTTCAGCAGATTACATAGACCACAGGATTTTCAGTTTATTGCTGATGGTATTATAAGATCTTTGAATCAACCTTTAGAGGCTCATATATCATATTTGCCTGCAGGAAGTCGAGAGTGCCATTGGATAAATGAATTAATTGCTTTGTTATGGATATCGACTCAAAAGAATGAAAAATTCCTGTATTATTGTTGTAAAACTAAAAAATGTTTGGATTTTCTAGTCTTGTTTAGTTATTTTATTAGTGAAAATATTAAAAACCCTGCAAAGGAAGGTCAGGTAAGATTATGTGTTTATACATTACAAACAATTAGTGCAGAAAAATCTTTTTGTATTTCTGCAAATAAAAACTTTGATCTTCATAATTCTCTTCCAAGTTCTGTACGGATGCCAAATTTCACTGGTAGTTATATTGATTATTTAATAGTCTCAATTTGTAATCTTTTTATAAATTATCCTGAATACATTATTAAATTAATTGCTCCGTTGCTACAAATTATTTATAACATGTCTCCCTATATTGAAGAATTATCTTATTCCTCTTCAGCTGCACTTTTTGATTTATTTGATGTTCTATGCACTAAAGAATTTTTATTTGCTGGCCCAGAAAATCATATTCTATTGGAATTAGTTTTACAGTCTTTAGTTTTAACAGTTGAATTACAATTTTCATCTAATTTATATATTGTATTTTTCTTATTAAAAAGAATACAAGCACTTAAAGATTTACAATCATTATCTGTTAAAGATGCAAAAGATCTTTATAAATCTTCTAAACTGTATAGTGTTAAACCTTCAAACAAGACTGGTTCTAAGAAAAAGATTAATAAGAATAAAAATGAGAATCAAAATCCTTCTAATGATGTTAAATTGCAAAATTCAAAACTATCTTCAAAAGCCTTAGGAAAACAACCTGAAGACTCTGTAAAAGATGTTAAAAACCAAGAGGATGAAGAAAAAGATAAATTAGAGAAATCAAATGAAGAAATAAAGCAAGATAATAATAATTCCAAGAGTGTTTCTATACCACCCTCTAATGACAACACAGCTGATTCTAGATTAATTATACCAAACACAGAATGGCACCCCACTGAAGAATGGCTTAATGCATGGAAAGAAGGATTACCTTTAGAAAGTTTAATAGAGCTTTTATGTCAAGTGAAAACAAAGTTTATTTCTGTTCATGAATATTTCCCAGATTTAGATCATTTGTACTCTAGTAAAATGGCTAGTTCACATTTAGGAAATAGTATTCATGATCCAACTCTTAAAGGGCCCTCATATAATAGATATGCTCCACTTGAAATTCAACAATTTATAGATAAAATTGGTTGTTTAGATATAATAAAAACTTCAGATTATTATCAAAGTTTTATACCTTATAAATTTGAATGGACTGCTGATTCAGTTGCATGGTATGAATCGTTATTGTGGGGGTTTATATTTCGAAATGAAATGAGAATGGCAGATGGAACTATTGGTTTATGGAATGGGACAAATATAAAACTTTTTAGAGTCCAAGAAATTCAACCTGAAACTCCCAGTTTACTTAGGCCTAAAGGTGCAATAGATGCAGTTGCTCAGAATGTTATTGAAAGAATAAGTAATTTAGCAAATCCCATGTTGGAGCCTCCAAATCATTGAAAATCTAATAATAAATTAATACATTTAGTATTTATATATTTAAAGGTCTATTTACACGATTAATGCGAACAATTTTTATATTTTTCTGAGATAATTTTGAGGAAGTAATTTTAAACTCATAAAACAAAGCGTACTGCAATGTGATGATGAGTTATAAATGAATATAAATATAAATATAATTTAATATAAACAAATAAAAATAAATTAAATAAATTAAACCAATAGTCATAGATGGTATCATACACTAATTCAATAACAATTAATACTTATGCTTTTTCTTCTCCCTAGTTATATAATAAAAATATTGAATTCCGATGGAAATATCTAGAAAAGTTTGTAATACACCAAAAATTTTAAATTGTAAAGCTATATCAGAGGCACAAAACAATAGAATAATTTTAAAAGTATCGCCAAGTAGCCAACTAAATAATAAAGAAAATCTAAATCCTCTAACAGATTTTAATTTATAATTTGTTAAAATTTGAGGTAACGGTAATGAAGCTTCAATAGCTACAGAAATTAAACCTAACAAATCGGCATAAAAAGAGTAGCCACCAAATAATTTATGAAAAACACATAGAATGCAAATAACAATAGCTATTAAATTCCAATAATGTATTGGATCTTCCCATTTCCAAATTGAAAATGGTCTTTTGAAATTTACAAGAAAATCAAAAATTTTTGAAAAAAACATTTTAAAATATGAAGATGATTTTGACCTATAATATTTTTCATTTCTGAATTCATTATCTTTATTAATATTTTTATTATTATCTTCTAAACAAATTTCTGAATTATCAAAATGATTATTTGGTCTGTAATACAAAGCCGCCTGTAATAAAATTATTTGTACAAATATCATAGAAATCGCTTGTAAACATAAACCGATATTAAATGAATGATCTAACCAGAAAAAAACTTTAAATATTGAAGAAAAAAGCATAATTCCACACAAATCTAAAGAAAATCCGGCCGATGATCTATTTCTATAAACTGATAAAATCATATCTCCCCAGGAGAAAACCGGTGAAAGTGTTAAAAATACATTTATCCATGTTTCAAGTTCGATTCCCAGAATCGTCATTGTTTATAGGATATAGGTGAATAGGAAAAAAAAAAAAAAAAAAAAAACCCGTAGAGTTAATCAATAATTAATTGAATAAATAATAGGTAAAGGATAAATAATAATTAATTAAATAAGTTAATTAGAGGCTTGGAACTATGGATTATATAAAAATTACTAAACACCTAACCTTAGCGCGAAATTAGCTGTATTTTGAATTAATTAATGTTAATTGTTAAAATAAAAATTAAATTACAATTAAAGTAAAGTAAATTAAAATTTAAATATTAGAGTTTATAATTAAAAAAATAAACATTAAATGTTAAAAACTAAACTTTATAGTTTAAAAATAAAAAAATAAACATTAAATGTTAAAAACTAAACTTTATAGTTTAAAAATAAAAAAATAAACATTAAATGTTAAAAACTAAACTTTATAGTTTAAAAATAAAAAAATAAACTTTTATTTTTAAAGTTTAAATCAAAAAGAGAAAACTGTTTAAGTCGTTTCATTTAAAAATAAATACATTAAATTTACTTTACTTTATTTTACTAATATTCTTATAAAATACTCAATAGAAAATTTACTAAATGTTTACACCAATTCTACATAAACATATACTTTTTTAAATAATTTATTTAAAATACAATCTTTTTGAATCAATATTTAATTGCTTTATCTACACTTTTGTCCATAATTATATTTTGGTATTGTTTCGTACAATTTTTTATTTTACAATTAACATACATTCAATGCTTCTTCCTGCATTACATGTGGACCTGTATTTGTTTGTTTACTATTTGGTATTTACTATTACTTATATAAATATTTAAATTGTCATAATTGTATAATAAGTTGTATACGAAGTTATTTTTATTTTCTTTATCATGCGTATTTTTTTGAAAATTTACTAAATGTTCGTTTCTTTTCCTCTAAATGAATTATATATTAACAATTAACAATAAATACTAAAAATTCTTGAAAAATATTAACACATTTAAGCTTATAAAATACTTGTAAATTAATTTAGCTAGTCTTGTTTCGTTTACAGATTAAATAATTTAAAATGTAAATTAATTTTTTTTTTTTTTTTTACCAAAAAAAAAAAACCCTTCTAGTTAAAAACGCGAATTTATATTAAATAGTACATTTCCTTGTAAGGGTTTTTATTTTAATTTATATACTGCACTAGAGCTGGGCAGCAGACGGTCTTTTTCCCATAGCAACAGTTTTTCTCTGTCTTTTTGGACCGTTGACTAATTTCTCACGGTCCGTTTAAACTTGGTATTAAAAGCTGGCTGTCTTTTTGAACCGACCGGGTCAATTAGACGGTCCAAAAAGACCGTGCGGTTAATAAAAGCGTTTACAAAAAAAACAGACGGTCAGAAAGGACGGTTAAAAAATGGGACGGTCCGATGAGCGCTCGGACGGTCTGTTACCTAGCACTATACTGTACTAATTAGTTTTGCCTAATTAGTAATTATTTTTAATGATTGGCAACGCTAAAATTGAGAAAAATATCGTCGCTAGGCAAAATTATATTTATCAATAACTACGCTAATAATAATAATAATAATAATAAACCCAAACAGCCTCGCCAGTAAAGATATCAAAACATGTATTTTATTCACTGCATAATTTTTTTAACAAGTCTTGGATAGAAATTAAAAATAAATTGTCTTGGATTGTTTAAATATCAAATGAAAATAGAAATTAAAAAATAAAATAAAATAAAATAAAAAGAATAAAAATAAGAAACTCACTGTATAATAATTTGTATAGAAAACCAACTGCAAAACCAAATTTTGGCTAATACTGGTATTATCGTAGTATATATATTATCAGCCCCGGGGGTAAAGAATTTTATTACTTTCTCTAGCAACACAAAAAAAAACTTTAAAAAAAAAAAAATGAAAAAATGAAAAAAAGAAAAAGTCAAGATCCAGAGTTTATTGTACTATAATTTTAAGCCCAAACGACTGTAAGTACGTGCGTGCTTTTCAATCGACTTTAAAGTTATGATTAAAGCATAAAGAATCGTGCATATGCTTTATAAAGCCTTAATATGAAAATTATATTGTTTTTTGGAATTTTTTTAAAGTGCAAATATTTTTCCGTTTATGAGTATTTTTAATATTTAAATATTATGTGTAGAGAAATAAGTCTAATGTTTCTATTTTTATTATAATTGTATTTACATGTTTTTTGCTTCAATATTTTAATTCAAAAATAAATATTATTCAAACTGATAGAATATAAACATTTTATATGCATTTTTTTTATATATATCTCTTTATTTTGTAATTCAAATTAAAGAAAATATAATTACGTTTTATCAACAAAAATAAAAAAAAAAATAACAAAATAAAAACTTTTTAGACACAATATCTATCAAAAAAAACAACACATATTTAATGTTAGTTTCTTCCGCTTTCATATCAATTACAAGACAGATGGAGAACTGTTTTATTGAAATATTTTATATTACATTATACTATATGTTTAAATGATATTTGTTTATTCTATTTATTTCAGTAGGAAAAAAAAAAGAATAACAAATGCTTTTTTAATAATTTAAACCTGTTGGATTCTTTTTTATGATCACTTAACAATAAATAATGGATTAAATATTATATCTTATGGAATATAAGAATAATATTCGAAAAGTATATACGTCTATGTTTATTTCTATGCCTGTGTATGAAAATTGTAAATAATTTTAAGGCGTATGTATGTGTTTTTATGTATTTTTATATGTTTATATGTAGTTTGTATGTAGTTTGTATGTAGTTTGTATGTAGTTTGTATGTAGTTTGTATGTAGTTTGTATATAGTTTGTATGTCGTTTGTATGTAGTTTGTATGTAGTTTGTATGTAGTTTGTATGTAGTTTGTATATAGTTTGTATATAGTTTGTATGTCGTTTGTATGTAGTTTGTATGTAGTTTGTATGTAGTTTGTATGTAGTTTGTATGTAGTTTGTATGTAGTTTGTATGTAGTTTGTATGATGTATTGTTGTCTTCATTGTCTATCTGAATGTTCTTGTTTACATAAATATGCACAACTTCCATATATAAATCCGCCAACTTTCCTTAATTTTTTTTTATTTTTGTTTTCTTGTAGTTTATTTTTTTAGCAATGTTTTTTTCTTCTCTTTTTATAATAATAACAAACATTTTTACAATCTGAGAAGGGCAAAAAAATAAGAAAAGTTAAAAACATCTAAAAAAATCTGGTTAACTTCTTGTTTCCCGTCGTGTATGTTTTTCAATATGGAGTTTTGTCTAAAAAGAAAGATCTTGAGGATACGTTTTTTTATATCTGGCTTTTAATTGAAAAAAGTTATTGAGAATGTAAGTTTTGTTTTTATAAATATATATGAAAAAATTTTCTCCAAATTCAGTGGTTTAAAAAGTTTCAAATTAAAATAAAAATATACAAATAATAAATAATGAAGGCTAGATAATACTGTTGAAAAAAAAAAATGATTTCAAATTTAAGCTGGAATTGATCTTGAAGATTTGATAAAAATCCTTCAAATTGAAATTCGACTCGCAAAGAACTGGGAAGACAGGAAGACTACTTTTTGGGGGCTAAGATAATGTTTTAAAAAATAAAAAAAGATTTAACTTTGTGGTTTTAAATAAATGCTTTTTAAAATCCATTTTAAACTTTTTTTCACATTTGCCTATACTTCTGAGGGACTACTACCGGTATAAATTATTTTATACTTATTTCGTTTTATTTTATATAAGTTATATAGTTGAAAAATAAATATAAATTTTTTTTAATTTGTATAAGTTAAATTTGTAAATTAAATAAAAATTAAATAAATTACACACGACAGGGCGAAAAAAGACAAAGGAAAGCCAACAATTTCTTGGAATCCTACACGGTTACATGATAAACCCTCCCCTGGCGTGTACAATTAGAATAAAATAACATAACTTAAAGCATCTTAAATTAAAATAATATAAAATAAAAATATACTAAAATAGTATTTAACAGAATTTAATAAAATTTATTTATCTATCACTCTTGTTGCATAAATAAATAAAAATCTATTTTTAGTCATTTTAAAAAAAGACCAAATTCTTGACTGTATATAAATACAGCTTGATTCCTTCGAAATATATATATTTTTTTTTATTTATTTCTTGTGCTTTATTAGTTTTTTAAATTCTATCATACACTTTTCATAATAAATAATTCTTTAAATTATAAATTTCAAATTCTAAATATAAAAATGGTTTCAGCTACTACTTTTATTGCTTCTATTGTCGCTATTGCAGCTCTTACCAATCAATGGGTTTAAACTCCATGATAAATTTGTCTATTGATTCTAACAATAAACTTGTCTTAGGTGGAAATAATGAACCTGTTGATTTTAGTTATGCTGATAAGAACTTGATTGTTACTGGAAGTGATAAAATAGTTGTAACCAATGATAATGATAGAAAGTCCTTGGGACTTGCTTTTGTTGGTGATAAGAATGAAGAATCAAGTGGACAATTCAGTACTATAGAAGGTGAATTCGTATATAAAGGAAATAGATTCCTTGGATTTCTGAGCAAAAAGATGGTACTGGTGAGATCCATTGGGTTCATGGGTATGATGAAATTTCTACAGGTTTAACTTGGATATACCACGGTATTTATGCTGCTTAAGCTTTTTTACATCAGAAAGTTTATATAATATAAAAAATATTTACATATATTTTATTACATAAGTTTCCTTTTCCCTTCTTTACATACTACAATCTAAATAAATAAAATAGATGAATAAATAAACACTTATTACATAAAATCTACCAAAGATATAAAAAAAAAATTTCCACAAATGCATTATATTATAAAGTTTCTGTAATACATAAATGTTTAAATCACATATTGACAGTTACTAATTACCTTGGACTTTTGTCTTTATTTTCAGATGCTTATTACATAAAACAATAATTATAGAAGAAATATATATAAATCATAAAAAACTAAATTTATATAAATATTAGATAAACTTAGAACAGATTCAAATAGGTTAATTAAGAAGGTTTAAGACATAAAAAAATAAAATAAAGTGAAGGAATAATGAATATTTAAATAAAACAAGTCAACTATATATTGGGAAAGATTAGTACTTTAAGTTAATAATAAAAAATGAAATTTAATTAAAATAAAATAAATTAAATAAATTTAGTATTAAACTAAAGCACCATGGAACAAGCCATAATATAGGGTATCATAATATAAAATAAATAAAATAAAAAATAAAAAACAAAAAGTCTCTTGTAGTATACTATAAACACAATATATAAAATTTTACTGAAATAAACTGATCATTGTAATGTAGAACATCGCTATTTAACAATTGTTTCTAGTTTTATTATTATTTTTTCCTCTTGAAGTTTATTAAAGCTTATTTTAAACCTAATTTTTTCTAATAATAAGCTTTCAAGTACCCACCAAAAGATTAAAATGTATTAACGGAAGACATGTACTTGAAAAATTAGATAGTAACAAAAAAAAAAAAAACCTTTAGAATTTTGGTTTTCTATTATTCTTTATTATCTAATATACAATTGAAAATCATTTTTTATCTTAAATGTACTTTAAAATTCTGAATTATTATCAACTCTAGCTTCACCAAATCATATATGATTTAGAAATTACCTTTAAATTAATTTTTTCAATGATAATTTTTCTATAGAATTGTAAATAATAATATAATAAATACCCAGTTTTTCATTCCCCTTAACAGTTTAAATTAAAAAGCAAACTGGAATATATATTGTTCTATCTTTGTATCTTGATTTTCATTTCAAACTCTAATTCTTGTATTCTATTCTTTATTTTAAGCGATTTTTATAATAATAATTTTATTTTAATTCATTACTCAATTGTTTTTCTTAATTACTTGTGTTTAATTTTGTACTAGAAGTTTTTAAGTCTTAAGATACGAAAAAAAAAAAAAAAAAAACCACTTCAAGAAAAATATGTGTTAATAATCCTGAATTCAAGTAATGGAAATAATAATTTGGGGACATCTTTCCTATTAGTACGTTTAGAATATGAATTTATTTACGTGTAAAAATAATTTTCTTAGTTTGAAAATGTATATAAATATATAAAGTAATTGTTTATATTGATTATATGATTAATTCGATTTTTTAGTATTAAAACTTATAGACATGAAAAAAAAAAGTTAAAGCAATAAATAGAATTATCAAAATTTGACCATCTCCATCAATGTTGTTTATAATGACATTTCACAGCAGAATAAGTTTTGAAGGTAATCATGTAGAATTCCAAGACATTCTATCCTATAAGAATCTCGTTGAAATCTTGTATTATGAAAAGCAAAAACACTCTATACGTTGAATTTTATGTATATTTTAATAAGCTGTAAAATAACTCCACACCATATACTCTACTAACATTGGCACCATGACAAAAATGTCAGATTAAATAGAAAATGATTTCTCAATCTTAACAAGTTTGATAAGGAAATCCACACGCAATTGTATTCTTCCCAAGGTTTAAACAGTAATAAATCCACGTTAAAGATTAAATCTACCACAATCGTCTAAACAAGCGTATGATATTTTTATATCTTCATTAGTTTAAAATCTAAAAAAAAATTTCATGTTTAATTTATTATGCATTTTTGCTTTTGTTTTCCGTATTCTTCCCACCACTGGTTGGTTACTCTAAGGTAGTTGGAAAAGTTCCAATTGTACTTTATGCGCTAGGTGCACTTTATAACGTTCAGTTTGTCTGCCGTGTTCTTGGTTACGACATGGCTGGATCTTGTGATTTTTTTTACAATTTAACCACACTTGAAAGTGCTTATTTTTTTTAAAAATGAGCCTGCAATAGCGTTTATGGACAGTAGTACTTCTTACTTACCTGCTAGAATAAAATTTGCAGAAAGAAAAACGGCACCTGTACGGTATCTGAAGCAATAAAATTTCCTCTTCAGTTTATAGATACTTTTGGTAAACTACCGCAGTCTTTAGACTACAAAGATTGTAGCCTGAGATTTAAACTCATAGGTCCATACGAATATTATGAAACACAATGCAACATCAATACACGTATAGAGCTTATGAGGAGATTGGAAGGTCCGTCTATAATGGAAAAGCTTATTAGTGTAGTATATAACGATGTAGGAAATATAGTGCATGACACTCAGGAGAAGATTGTCGAACTAAGTAACAATCACATTCCTCAAATAACAACTAATTAATTTCTTTAATTGGTTTACACATTTCTCCAAACCTATCAGTGTTGGTCTAATAGGTGATACTAGTGACTTAGTATCTCATATATCATGCTTTTCTAAAAATAAAATTGAGAAGAAAAATGTTATGCCTGTTGAGTATCTTGTAAATACTTATTCAATTACCACCACCAACGAAGTTGTTAATAAAATCGTCGAACTGAACAGAATGTCTGATTAACTATTGGATAAAGCATTAGAGTATATAAGTTACAAGCAATTACATAAGAAACTGGAGTGTCAAATCTTGTATTATTTTTTACATACAGTAATACCTTATAATTGCACACCAAATCTTTCCCCGGAGGTGTACACTTGTAGAAATTTATTATGCTTTCAATGATTTATCTAATTGTAAGTTTGTTTGTTAGTATTATTTATCATCTTGCTATTACTATTAAATATTGGTATTATACACTCTTAAACAAAATGATATACCCATCCAACACTATGCCGTGTCATTAATTTTATGCGTCGTAGCTATTTATGGTATTATGTACTTGTTATTATTTCTCCTAGAATAGTTAGGTTTGTTTAATATTCTTTTGTAGGCAAAGGAGATGTGGGACATCTTGTAAATTTTTGGATAATTTGGTTGATGACAAATGTATAATGGGAGAAAGCACCTTTACTATCAAAGAATTACAAACCATCTCTTTACATATAAGGGTGTTACTGGCTTGAATTTTTATTATCTTGTAAAATGGCAATTTATTATCCTTGTTTTATTTTACATCTCGACATACGTAATAGAAAATTGATATCTGCCAATAGCCTTCGATTTTGCTGCCATACTGCTAGCCGTAGTTCGATTAGGTCCGCTGTTACTGATTCAGAAATTTTTGGGGTTTACAATATATTATTTTACAACCACTTCCACCGTGTTATCTTGATAAACTGGCTCCACAAATCCGCTAATTATTGGATGAACAATCTACCGACTTTTCATATATTGGTTAGAAAATGTGTATATGGTTATTCAGTATCCGACTCTAGCTACACTGTGACAATTGAAAACACACAGGCTGTTATCAATGCCTGTTTTGAAAGAGTAGATGAATATACACGAGATAAAATGGTAGCAGAAGCGGAGTTGGACCTATCCATTGAATTCAAATTTGATGTTGTAAAGTGGTAGGTTTACCATATGAATGACGAAAAAGATAACAACTGTAAACCTGTGTTGAATACACCGATACAGCCAACTTATCGAGAACAACCAGGTGTTGTGTTAGCTGCTTGGAAATAACGTAATATTAACCTTCATTTCTATATCTTGCCAGGCCAATGCACTTAATAATGATACTGTCGACAAGTTTGTGAGCATATTTATATATGCGGAGAAATTCAATACTGTTATTGGAATAGACTATAATAATTTCAGATTTACCGAGGAATGGTCTACGTATTCGAGATGAGAATCAACTTGCTATTTTAAACAATGCAGATCCTGACTTAGCCAGAGATATAGTTACTCAGGTACAATCAAGTCTAATGCTAATCCTGGTGTTGAATAACATTATAAATAAGCAACTGGCTGCACCGCAGCAAATAACTGCACAGAATCCTGTTATCCCTGCTTTGTTTTCTGGTGTAGCAAAGGCATTCAACATCGCCCTTAGAAATAGCCTGAAAAACAATTGGGTCGGTCATCAATGATAGTTATGATGCCAATACTTTGTCAGCTTTGACAAACAATACCATTGCTTACTCTAGTGTAGTTAAAGTGCTGGAGGCCGATTTCTCAAAATATAATAAAAGTCAGGAAATTTTTTGTCCTCTATCTCCATAGAACTTATGCGGTGTTTTTCTGTGCCCGGAAACTTTTTGGATCACTGAATCAATTTCATAGGTGAGAGTTAAGTTAAACGTAAATTTTCAGCGTAGAAGCGGTGATGATAGTATTGTTTTCTTTAGACCCTCGGTTACAGTCAAAGACAATACATCAATAATCACTGATACCTTTAATTTGGTAGCGAAGATTGAACATAATTTTTACTGCATGATATTTTCTTCGCGTGTGCTTCACATGTGCTTTGCATGGCGGGATATAACTGGGTCTGGATACTAGGCATTTTAAAAACACTGGTGAAGCTAGGCAGAAACGATATAAAGAATCGTCAACATGCCGAAGAATATTATATGTCTTTTGCAATAATAATTACTTTCTAAGAGGCGAAGATGTTTATTTCGAGGTAAGTAAGTTGCTACCACAAAGATATGGTACAATACTTGGATATAAGGTTGATCTATTAGATGCTGTGTTATTTATAAATAATCTATTACTTGGAAAAGAGTTGAAATATTTACTGGTAGAAACGCTCATCTATTTAAGTAGCTGCCAAAAAGGGCACTTAGACACTTATAAAGCAGTCCCTTAGAACTAGGGGCTGATTGAAAATGGGGGACTTAAGTGTATATATTGCATACATAGTCACTATGTAAAAAAATGGGGAACTAAAAGTAGAGCCATATAAACTAGAGCTGGGCAAAAAGACGGCCTTTTTATAACCGATAGCAAAAGACCGAGACCGAGACCGTCTTTTGCCCAGCTCTATGGTATTTATTTCTATAGATTTTACTTAAACTTAATTTTTAATATGAATTTTACTTTAATTTGAATTTATTTATAGGGGTTTTTTTTTTGTTTTTTTTTTTTTGAAAAAAAAAATAACGATTGTAAATCTTTTATTTTCAAAGTCCTCCATTGGAAATTTGAGCTTAAAGAAGACAATGAGCATTACAATTTCTTTTCTCATCAGGGGAGATGGCCTCACCCTGATAAATGAAGCACAAGCTAATAAATTATTTTTCAAAGATTACTATAACGACGGATATTTTTAGCATCAAGATTTGTAAATTTAAATCGTTTAAAACGAAAAAATAAAAAAATAAAACAAAAGTGAACGAACCAGAATTAATAAAGAAAGTAGTTAATTCCAAATTAAATGATGTTTTTAAATAATTCCAAAATAAATAATATTTTTAATTAATACGTAGTCGTACCATAAAAATCCTGTAGAAAATTAATATAAATTACTATATTATTTAGATAAAAAAAAGACTTTTAAGTTACAAAGTAAAATTAACGATTCTCTTCGTCATGAATACAAGCGTGAAATCATAAAAATCTAAGTTTTACATACTATTACTTTTTTTTTTTTAGTAAAATGAAACATAAAAATTATTTTTTTTATTTTTAGAAATCTGAAAAAATGTTAGAATTTTTGACTATAAATATGTAGCTTGATTCCTCTAAACTGATTTTTTCATACCAAACATCTTGTTGAATTTCAAATTATAAATTCGGATTATTAGTTTTATATATAAAATTTTTTAAAAATGGTTTCATTTACTACTTTTATTGCTTACACTGTTTCTATTGCAGCTCTTACTACTAATGGGTTTAAGCTTAAAGCTAGTCGTGAAGCTATTACGTACGGCGAAGTTGGCAGATTCAATGATCAATATGTCGCTATTAACGATCTCAATCAACTTGTAGTAGGTGGAGATAGAGAACCTGCTGATTTTGCGATTAATGAAGATGGTGAATTAGTTCTTTTTGATGGTTATAAACTTGTTCATATCTTGAATGGTGATGATAAGGGACATCCTGGGCCTTCTTTTGTTGCTCCCATGATGAGAATGCTTTCTAATTCTAAACATTCAAAGTTACGATTTACTATAGAGAATGGTGTTCTTAAATACGATCACTTGACTTGTTTTATTACTAATGATGCAAGAAGTGATACTGGTGCAATTCAATTTGGTGATCCAGACAAGATGTATCAAATATACGCACTTAGTTGGATCCCTTATGAACTTCATATTGCGTGAAAAATTTCTTTTACAAGATTTATTTTATAAGTTTAGATTTTTACATATTTTTACATATTTTTACATACTTTTACATATTTTTACATATTTTCACATATTTTCAACTAAATGGAGCTGAAAAAATTAAAATAGGTTAATTTTACTTTTACTTTATTTACATAATGGGTTTATTATATAATTGTAAAGAAAATGAGTAAATCATAAAAAATTACATTTCGATGTATGAACAGAATTGGTAAAACATTGGAAAAGAAAAAAAAAGCTTAGTATTCTGAATATATATATATATTTTTCCCCCTGTAAAGTTCTAATTTTATCTACATTTGCGTTTAAAATTCTCAAATAATACTCTGCTGAGGAACAAGTTACCCCGGATTATTTAATTTTGGAAAAACAAATTTACAATTTGCAAATACGTCATATTAAAATGAGGAACTCTGCGTTTGAATTTTTTTTTTTTTTTTTTTTTTTTTTAATATAATAAAACACTATCTAAACTATCAATTCTATTATTAAAAAAAATCTTTATTCAATAAAAACATTTCTCATAACCTTCCACAGTAGATTTATTTAATTAATACCTTTATATGGAATAGATTGTGATAAATTAGTTAATAAACCGTATAATATATTAATTAAAGAAAGAGTTCTTAATAAAGGTAACCATAGTAACTAAACTATATATACATACGTATCTGAAGTGAGGTTATCATTTATTAAGAATTAATTAAGAAATAATCGTATTCGTAAATTCTAATTAGCCTGCTGAATAAAAAATTTATATAATAGAAAATATATCATAGGAATAGATAATAGAAAATTAGGAGAATTGCAATAATGATAGTAGATTAAAACAAAACAAAACAATATAATAAGATAAATAAATAAATTATAAAAAAGAATCCTTTGTAAGATAAAGTAAACAATAAGTAACAAATAAGTAAACAATAAGTAACAAATAAGTAAACAATAAATATAATTATCAGTGTTTAATCCTTATCCACTTCTAAACCAACAGCCATTCGTTGAGAAACATAAGATTGCGCAAGTATACCTAAAACTAAAGCAATGGATTCTTCAATCCATTCTTCGACCCATTCTCGAGGATCAACTGGACCTGGAATAGGTTTATTTGAATCCATCCATGTAGCCCACTGTAAAGGAAGTGGTTGAGAATAATTAACAAATTCTATATTATTTTCAGGATCATAAAGTCCAACAATAAATGTAAAATTATTCTTATTTGAGTTATCGAGTGTTGAAGGTTGAATGCAGATGTATATATTTGAAACTTCAACAGGGAAATCGTTATTTTCTTCTTGCTCTTCTCCATTTTCTCTATTTTCTCCTTTTTCTCCTTTTTCTTCTTTTTCTTTATTTTTTATAACTTTTTCATTATCTTCCGTTTTCTTATCATTAATCTTGTTTGTTTCAATCGCTTTATCTGAACTCTTCGCTTGTTTGGTGTTTTTTAATTTTAACTTCTCTACAGTTTCTTTAATATTTGCTTTTACTAATTTTTCACCAGCTAAAACACCACCCGTAAATAAATTAAGCTGTTTAATATTAGAATTAGAAGAATCGTTTTTATGAGATTCTGTACCCTTTTGTGCAATAATTAAATCACCACCTTCAACCTGTTCCATTACTCTATCAAAAACATGATAAACTATATCATCAATCTTTGGATAACCAACCATATCATGAATAATATTAATACGCAATTGTTCATGTGCTTCAATAGGTGGAGCTAATGTTGAAATTACAGTTGATAAAGTTGATGCAAGTGATTGAGAAATATTAAAATTTTGACCATTAATATGTAAAGCTTTGATTTGATTAACATTTCCTCTAACTTGTTCTTCTAACTTTGCCATTATTTCATCTCTATTTTGTACTTTTTCTTGAACTGCAGCTTCAGCATTTTTAACAACTTTTCTAGCAGAATCCCATAATGAACTAGAAGATGTTGTATTCCACCATGAAGAAATTGAAGAAACAACAGATTCTTCAGTTGCTGGTACATCATGTTCTGCATTATTTGCTAATTCTGATTCTTCTTTTTTATTATTAATTGGTTCATCATTTTTTATTGTTGGTGTACTGGAACGACTAGGTCGTGAAGAGTCAGATTTTTTAGTGTCAACCTCATTTTTACCAGGTTTACTAGTAGAAAGAGAATCAAAAAACCCTAATAATTCTTTTTTATCTTTACCTGAATTCTTTTTTAAACTACTTGACGATCCCAATCTTCTTGGTGCATTTCCACTTTCTGATCCTTCTTCTGACGCCCTAATACGATTTTTCGGTTGATATTTTCTAGAAGCTGTTCCTTTTGGAAGTTTATTTGGTGCATCTAAGGAGTGCAAGATTTCCATAACATCTTCGTTTGATTTTTCGCCCATTGTGTGATTAATATTTATATTAATTTAGATTGATTTGTTGATTTTTTTTAATTATTTTTGATTATTTTTTATTTTTTATTTAATTTTTTATTTTTAATTATTTTTATTTTATTTTTAATTATTTTTAATTATTTTTTATTTTTTATTTTATTTTTAATTATTTTTATTATTTTTATTATTTTTAATTATTTTTAATTATTTTTAATTATTTTTAATTATTTTTAATTATTTTTAATTATTTTTTATTTTTTATTTAATTTTTTATTTTTAATTATTTTTATTTTATTTTTAATTATTTTTAATTATTTTTTATTTTTTATTTTATTTTTAATTATTTTTATTATTTTTAATTATTTTTAATTATTTTTAATTATTTTTTATTTTCTAAATTTCTAAATTTCTCTTTCTAATTCCCTGAAAAATAAAAAAAACCCTATAAAAAGTCCTTAAAAACGCTAAAATCTATTAATTTGTTAGTGATTTTTGAGATAAAAATGAATAAAACAAAAATCAAAAAAAATCAAAAAAAATCAAAAAAATAAATAAATAATAATTTTTTTTACCACCAAACTCACTTAAAATTTATAAAATTTTATAAAAATTCATAAAAATTCATAAAAATTCATAAAAATTCATAAAATCCACATAAATCCACATAAAAATAAAAATATTTTTCTATAACTATTATAATAAAATAAAAAAATAAATTAAATTAAATTAAATGATTCAACTATAAAATACGTTGCTATAACAACGTTGCAAGATAACGTTTTAATTACATTAGAAACTAGTTGTCATGGTGATGTCTTTATTTTATTTATTTATTTTTATTAACAGCAAACGTATTACACTGTATAACAGCACATTAATTATATGATATTTATCTTTTAGATTAGGTGAAGAATAAGCAAAAAGGGGAAGAAATTAATTAGAAGTATACTAGTAAACAGTTAATCTACTTAAACGAAACATTATCTAACATGCCAGCAAGTAAAGTGCAAATATTATCTTCTAAAGACTTAGTTGTGGTTTCTTCTAAATGCTTTTTAGGATCTTGTTTACCAACATATCTTGTCTTTAGCTGTTCTTCGGATAACTCCTTTTCTTCCTTAACTCTATTGGTGTATTGTTTAGAAAGTTTAGACATTTTGGTAATTGCTGCAAAATTATTCTCCTCTTCTATTGCAAAATCTTCCAATGAGATTCCCTGTGTCCAAGCTTTTTTATGAAGATTTAACAACATTTTTTCCTCTAGTGGGGTTTTATGATAATTGATCGCAATTGAATAGTAGTGTCTATTTAAACCATGAATGAGTGCTTGAATTGAAGGTTTATTCAATAAACCAATGTTTGATGTTGTTTGTCTTGGTTCTTGTCCAAGCATATAAGCCGAAGGGTTTATAAGTCTGAAGGCATCAATAACTACTTTCCCTTTAACCGATTGAATAGGATCAACAACAACAGCTACAGCTCTTTGGTTGAGTTGTTCAAATGATTGTTGTGTATTGATATCTACTGAAGATAACCAGCATCCAAATCCAGGATGTGAGTGATACCATCCAACGACAGTTTGGTCTCTTCCTGTTTGTTTAAGCATTTCCATCATTTTGGTTTGAAACACAGGATCGACTGCCTCCACGCTCACGCCGGTTCTGGACGTTAGTAAGTAGTAGTAATAATAATAATAATAATAATAACCACATACCCACTCTGAGGCATTGCAAAAACGTCAATAACTCTCACTGTGTAATCATCTATAAATTCACCCAACATAAGACCCATCTAAATGTTAGAGTCCACAACGTGGACAAATGTGAATTTCATATAAAAAATGCCAACCACATACAACTTCCATTGGAACACCTGCTCTGAAACAGTTAGTAACTGTTGTTAAAGTAAATTAGATTGCAAAGAAAATACCTTCCGTGTTTTAGCATTTTCAGTAAAGCCAATGATGAAATGTAGACCGTTTCTGCGTTATCAATTACAGGCGCGTTTCTCTACAAGGGTTAGTGTTAAAAAGACATCAAAAAATTGAAAAAATTGAAAAAATTGCAAAAAATTGCAAAAATACCATTTCTGAACTCATAAAATCCGAGCCTGCAAGTCTTGAAAATCTATCCATTTTGAATACAATTTAATTGATTTATAATAATGAAAAATAAAAATTCAAGTTGATTTTCTTTATTTTTCTTTTTTTTTAATTTTCTAATAATTTAAACTACCCTAGTTGATTATTTATTTTATTATTTATTTTATTATTTATTTTATTATTTATTTTATTATTTATTTTATTATTTATTAAGATTATGAATTTGAAAAGTGAATAGTGTGGCAATAAACTGGGTAATACATGTTTGTTGTTATGGTGATTAAAGATAGGTTGAGTGAATACCTGGGTGATTATTTGGACATTTACCCTCTAATACCCGGGTATTTACATTCGTAAATACCTGGGTATGTTTTTTTTTTTAAATAATTTATTAACTTCTCTTTAACTTGGACAAATATTAAATAAATACGTTTAACTTATAATATATAAAGTAGCATACAAGTAAAATGCAAAGTAATAAACAATTAATAAACAGAATAAACAAGAATAAACAAGTAATAAACAGAATAAACAATAAACAAGAATAAACAGAATAAACAGAATAAACAATAAACAAGAATAACTAAATACACAAATCAAAAATCTCTATACTTTCTAGATAAAACAGGCTTGGCAGGGTCCCATGGACCTTGTATTTCATTTTTATAACGTTGCATTTTTATCAATAATGTAGGAGCAAGAATGTTCAAACAAAAGATCGAAACCAGCCAAACAACAACAGCACCTATTCCGCCTAAAATGTAAGAAGAAATCGTAGCAAGTATCATTAATTCAATAAACAAACCCCACCAGTCATTCTGGTTGCCATATTTTCTTGTCATTCTTGAAAATACTGGAAACAAACAAAACACATGAATTGAAAATAAAAGAAAACAAAACACAGAAAAAGAATCTCTTAAACGAGAAGCAAGAACAATAGAACCTGAAAATGCAAGATTAGTTGAAAGTGCATTGTGAAAAGATTCATAATCGTATATTAAAGGATGCGATGTAGAGTTATTTGAATCGAAAATTGGAGTTATCGGACTAGTTGGCGTGTTTTGAATGTTTTGATTGTTTTGTTTAAAACTAATAGCATAATCATTCAAACATATATTCGCAATAAACAACCAAAATGATATACTCCAAATTGAATCTGAAGATGTCGATTGTGTGAGAGATTTCAAAATTGGCGAAAGTGCTAATAATGTTATAATAATAATAATAACAGACTTTAACATTGAACTATTCGATATGAGAAAGTTATTTTTATCTGTGTGTTGCAGTATTTTATTTGCACCAATGTGAATTTCCTTGTTTGAGTTAAAAGATGGAGTTACACTAGAATTTAAACGTGAATTAAAATTTGCATTTATATTTACATGTGAAGTAAATTTTAAATTTAAGTTTGAACTCATCATTGTACCAACTTTAGCATGCAAATTAAAGCTCTTATTGTACTGATCACACTTCCATAAACTGTACAATGTAATTAAAAAACTGAAAGCAACAAGCCACACCGCGGGAAGCTTTTTATTGTAAATTAAAAAAAAAGCCGTTATGAAAACCAACACAGAACAAACATGCACAACAATAACTGTGGCGGAAAACACCAACGGCCAAAACGGATATGGCCGTACATTCGTGTTCCTTCTCAACTGTGACAAAAAAGATCTATCCACATAATTATCAGGATATGGTTGTCTTACCCATAGTAATTTTCGCCAGGATTTATATCGAGGTCTTTGTCGACCTGAAATGTTGTTGTTGTTGTTGTTGTTGTTGTTGTTGTTGTTGTTGTTGTTGTTGTTGTTGTTGTTGCTATTATGTATGCCGCCGTTGTTAATGCTTATATTATTATTTGGACACATTGTAAGTGGATTTTCTTTTTCTTTTTCTTTTTCTTTTTTTTGAGTTCCTTAGTCTAAAATTATCCCAAGGCTTTAAAGAGCATCTCGATTGTTGTTATGCAAGCTGCTATACTATTAGTAAGAAAAAGGCTATTGTTGGTCATGCATCTACAATAGTGACTAATATATGAGGAGATCTTGGTAATAAATAAAATGTTATTACTAATATATTGTGTTATATTACTAACAAACCTCTTTACAGCCAGTACAAATAAAATTAAACTTGAAATATAGTTACTAACGATGGTTGCTATAGTGATTTGTCTTTAAATTGATATACCCATTAGAGAATATTAAGAAAGGGTTATGAAGAGTTAAATGGTCTTGGTCTTGGTCTTAATGGACATAAATGGTCTTTAAATATTTTCTACTATCTAGTATATTAATTATTCTCCATATCTGATTTATTTGTATTTACTATATTATTGTGTTTATTGTATTTATTTGTAATATCTGTATTTATTATTATATAGTAATTCTTTATATAGCAATTCATTATAGTAAATAATCTCAACTAGTGAAAAATAAGATAAAAAGACGTTGCCTAGACAACAAACTCAAACACATGAACTTAAAAATCACCTTAACATACCAGTACTAGAAATATGATTAGATGTAGAACCAGATGCAGAAGTAGAACGTTTGCGTTTTTTATCCGCATCCGTAGAATCATGCGAAGTATGCCAAAAATGACTTTCTAATGGCGGAAGAATAAAATCTTGTACTCTCATTTTACGCGCTTTATAACGAGATATAACTGCCTTACGACGCGAATCCATTGTATTATTAAAATTTTCAAACCTCTTTACCCCCTTAACATCTTGAAATTGAAATTCTTCTTGAAATACAATATCTTTCTTTGTTTCGCAGTTAATATCACCTTTCTTGACACACTTTATAGGAAATTCCTTTAATAAATCTGAATTTTCAGACCTCATCTTACTCATTATTCATTTAACACTAGCTTGTTTAGCCTTTTCAGCCTTTGCAGCCTTTTTTCTCTTTTCCGCCTTCTCCACCTCTCTTCTTGATCCTTTAAGTAACTCCAAATGACCAACTTTTGAAGCCAATGATTTTTCTGTTGAAGAAGTAAGAAGACCCGAATGTGTACGCTTAACCTTTGATATTTTTTGTAATGATAATTTTTTAGATTTAAAATTACGTGGTGCTGCTTTTTTTGGTGCTCCGTTATGTTTCTTTGCAGAAACTGAAGTTAGTTTAGACTTTTTTTTTAAAGCTCCTTGTGTCATTTATACTGGTATCCTATGTAAGGTTTTTTAATCTTTGTTACAGTTTTTTTTTCTTTTTCTTTCTTTTTTTTTTTATTAGTTAAATTTCTTAATTTTGAACTACAAAATTTATATTAATTTACTATATAAAGAAAGAGAAATTTTTTTTGCGTTGCCATGACTATGGCGGATATAGTAATAAAAGTTATATTTTTATGTAACGCTTGTATTTTATGAAATAATACACAGTAAAACGAATGGCTAAACACCTAATGGTTTCCTAGTTAAAATCATATGTATACCATAAGATTACTTACAGTTGATTTTATGGAAACCGTAAAATTACTTATGGTATCCCTTGGCAACCATGATGAAAACCTGTAGGAATAGCAGTGGTAGAGCTTCAAATTCACTTTTGTGTGTATACAAGCTAATTAAATTTACATAATAGTGTTTAATAACAGAATAAAGAAAATACAATTTAATGACAAACTTTTTAATATATTACAGTAACCAACAACCTATGAAATAGTAAATGAAATAAAATAAATATAATAAATAAAATAAATATAGTAAAATATGGTAAAATATGGTAAAATATGGTAAAATATGGTAAAATATGGTAAAATAAAATAAATATAGTAAAATAAAATAAAATAAAATACAATATAGTAAAATAAAGTAAAATATATTAAAATAAAATAAAATATAGTTAAATAAAATAAAATAAAATATAATAAATATAGTAAAATAAAATAAAATATAATATAATAAATATAGTAAAATAAAATAAAATATAATAAAATAAAATAAAATATAGTTAAATAAAATAAAATAAATATAGTAAAATAAAATATATATAATAAATAATATCAACTAACGTTCTTTTAATAATTTATTTCTTTTTTCTTTACGACGTAATCTTTCAGCTCGCTATTAAATGTTAGTATTGGCTGATGTGCGGAATATTTTGAAACTTTTGAATGTATTTACCTTTTTGTTTAGTTTGACTTCCAGTATAGCATGCCTTTCCCGTTCCTGTAAGTTAGTATATAAACACCAACAATATACATAGTAATCCATACCGCTGCAGCTTGTCTTCTGTCTCTTAGAGCTTGTACCCGTTTCTGATGGTTAGTAAGAAATAATTTTTAATATAAATAATATGCAAAGTAAAAAATACACACATCGTGATCTTCCTGTTTTTTATCCTTTAATTCTTTTTCCTTTGCCTTAACAGCTTGTATGGAAGTTCGTTCCTGTTGTAAAAAAATTAGTTACAATTAAAGTAGATGATAATAAATTCATTTCATACAGCATTCTTTTTGTCCCAGGCTTTTTTATTTCCCCCGATGTTTGTTATACGCATAGGTTTTTTAACACTTTTCCATTTTTTTCCTAGTTGGTTAATAATATTTCAAGTTATTAAGTCCAATTCACCTAATTTAAGCAAACCTACCATTTACTCTGGTACCTATAGTGTTACTAGCAGTACTGGAAGCTATAGAAACTTTGCTATCAGTCATTGATGTACACTTTTATTATTTATAGTCAATATTATTAGACAATCTCTAGTGATTACCAATGATTGTAAAAAGTTTAGTAATAATTAAAAATTAAAAATTAAAAATAAAAATAAAAAAATAAAAGAAATTCAATAATTCAATATCAATCAGGTTAAAAGATTTATCATTTAATTAGCGATAGAGACAACCATAAATGGTTGTCAAGCAAGAGTTATGAATCTGGGGTATTACCTGTTATATTATACAGGTATTACCCAAAGAGATTCCAAGGTATTCCCTTCCTTTGTAAATTGCAACACGTAAGTAAATGCTATCATGCAAATATTGCTAATATTATATATTATATTAGTAATACACTATCTAATTTGAATTTGAGTCATTTTAAAATGATGTCAGAGGGTTAAAATTTGAAATTTTAAAGGTTTAAATGTTGACAAAAATTAGAGAAAGATTAGAGAAAAATTATAGAAAAATTATAGAAATCACCATAAACAAAAGCTCATTCTTTGTCACTTGTATTGTGTTTTTTTTTACACACATTTTACTAATTTTACCCATTTGTAGACCTTGTAGAGATAATAATTGTGAACATATACAGTAAGTAGTACATAACAATACAAAAAGTCTAATAAAAATAGCTTATTATTATATGAAATAGTAAAACATTATTTTCAAATAAAATATATAATATGCTATAATTAATATTATTTTGTTATATGATACACATTATCTCTAATCCTGCTTACTATATTAATAAGTTAGTTGATATTTATAAAAAAAGAGTTAATTTATACAAGAACTGTTATTTATACAAAAACTGTTATTTTATTAAAAAAACTATTATTTATACAAAAACTGTTATTTTATTAAAAAAACTATTATTTATACAAAAACTGTTATTTTATTAAAAAAACTATTATTTATACAAAAACTGTTATTTTATTAAAAAAACTATTATTTATATACAAAAAAACTATTATTTTATTAAAAAAACTATTATTTTATATAAGAAACTTTTAATTTATATACAAAAAAAACTATTAATTTATATAAAAAAGCATTAATTTATTAAAAAAACTGTTAATTTATAAAAAAAAAAACTATTATTTATATAAAAACTATTATTTATATCAAGAAAAGAATTAATTTATATAAAAAAGCATTAATTTATAAAAAAACTGTTAATTTATACAAAAACTGTTTATTTATATAAGAAACTTTTAATTTATATACAAAAAAAAATTAATTTATTAAAAAAACTATTGATTTATAAAAAAACTGTTATTTTATTAAAAAAACTATTATTTATATACAAAAAAACTATTAATTTATTAAAAAAACTATTATTTTATATAAGAAACTTTTAATTTATACAAAAACTGATAATTTATTAAAAACTTTTAATTATATACAAAAAAACTATTAATTTATTAAAAAAACTACTAATTTATATACAAAAAAAATTAATTTATTAAAAAAACTATTAATTTATAAAAAAAACTAATTATATAAAACCCCATATAAAGTAAACTAAAGACATGTTTTAAAAAAATATAATGTTTTGAGCTAATAATTAAAAACATATTTTAATATTTTAATTTCTTCACCTAATGTTCATACAAATTGGAATATTTAAAAGTAATAAAAACTCTAACTAATAGATAAATAACATGTATCGAATTAATAATAATAGAAATAATAGCAATACCAGCAATAACAACAACATCCCAGTAAAAGAAAAATATGAAAACCTGAATGTTGAAAGTCTTAAAAATATTGACAAAAAACACATCACTTCAAACACTATTGGGGCTTTTAATTATATTAAAAAAGTTGACAAAAAAAGACTTGAAAGTCTCAGAGACATTCCTAACAGGATTGAAAGCATTCAAAAGGATTTAAAAAATGACATAAAGGATTTCCAACTCGGAACTAACAGACTAATACAGCTTCATGATGAGGCCGCGGGACTTATTTCACAGTTTGAAAACTCTTGGGATCCCTGGATGGAGTCTATCCAAACCAGGATGAATAAGGTTTGTGGGGTTAAAAAGGATTTAAAAGTGGCTAAAAAATTCCAGGGAAGACTGCAAACTTCCTGGGAAAGAGCTCAGGAGTACAAGGCACGGTTAGAAAAAGTTGATCTATGGACTCTATCAGAGATTGATAAGGCAAAAATGAAACTCAACGGTTCTTTGTTTTTTATGAATTTTCTGGATTCGAATAAGGAGAAGGTTTTGTTTGTTTCTCGACTATTGTGTCTAATGGTCATAGCCTATGTTTGTATATGGATTTTAAGATTACTGTACAATTAGGTGTAAAATAGAATAAACTAATAAAACAAAGATGAATGAAATGAAATCATCATGCAATAGTATAACATGCAATTAAATAAAACAATTTTAAACAGAAATGAATCTTATACAAAAACTACATCACTTTTTTACCTATTTATTTTTAAAAAAAAATAAATTACTTAAAATTACTGAAATTACCTAAACTACTTAAATCTCGTCATAAAGTTGTTTGATATCTCTAGGCATTGTTAGTGTAAAGACCATTTGGAATATAAATAAATAAAGGCGTTCCATCACAAGGAAATCTAGGTTTTGCCAATACTTTAGTATCTGGCTTATACCAATTCAAAAATAACTTTCCTGCCTGACCTACTTTTATCTAATTCAAATAAGAAATTTCAATATTACCATCTTTTGTGTTATCAAACAAAAAAAACATCAATTTCTCTCTCTGGCTGAACAAATGATTCTAATGGAACTATATCATTGTAAAAAGTCCTCCCTGTGTAAACTTCTGCCAATAAAACTTGTATTCTCTTACGGCCATAGGGTTATAATGATGAAAAAATAACCTATATAGCCTTCAATAGGAGTTTTATCCAAAGTTAGGTTTCTTTACCGGAAGACTGTAAAATTTCTGAACAAATGGTGTATCACGAATAGAAGCTGCTTCTAATAAAAATCCAAGTTATCAAAACGGTCATAACAGATTTCTTTTTTTGAATCTGATTTAATCATTAAATGTGATCAAAAATAGCAAGTGCTAACGGAACTATTATATAAAGGTCTCTATGATGTGATCCTATGGGGTCATTTCTAAATTAACTATTCAATTTAGCAACATCTGAAAGACCAAAACGACTCCATTTACTATCCATTATTTCACCAAGTAATTGAAAGGATAACTCACGTTTTAAAACATCTGCAGGTGTAATAGGAAATGCTTTTATTTTATCATTAATTGTGTCACTAGATTTATCCCAATATCTTTGATTTCTTGACATATCGTCACCATAAGGAATGATCACATTATTAAAATTAAACATAACGACAGAATTAAACAATCCAGATACAACTGGGAAACCATGTGCAATTAATGCTTTAATAAGCCAATTAGATTCATATATTTTTGTAATATATCATGAGGCTTATAATATACCAGATAAGGGATATTTATTTTCTGCTCTATTATTTAAACCTAGCAATTGACCAACCCCAGTAAATAATGATTTATAGCCACCTCCCGAAAATGATAATTCAATAGTTAATTCTTTATTTTTAACAAAATCTTCTAAATCAATTGAACTATCATCACCAAAAGTTTTTTTAAAAATTTTAAAAGGGCTTCATTAACTTTAAGGTCGACGAATTTGAGAAAATTCACATTCACCTTGAGAAATTTTAGCTGGTCCACCTGTATCTATTAATCTATCTGCTAGGCAATCAATTTCTCTTGGAGCATAACCGATTTCTGCTAGTTTAACTTCATCTTCAAAGTACATATGGATTTCATTTTCTTCAGGAATACAAAAAGTTCTTGATATTAAAACTAAAACATAAATAATACTCTTGTCCATGTTTGAAATTTAATTTTATCATTATATAAAATAAAATAATAATAGCTCAAATAAGTCCTTTATGAATATTTTCCTCCGTTTTTAAATATTTTTTCAGATATTTTTTACAGGAACGTTACTATAAATTTGCAAATGTTAAATATGATATTAATTATACGAATGAACTTTTAAGATCTTATATAATACGATTAATAAATTTTTTTAATAAATGTGTGAAAAACCTATTAAAAAACTAATTTCGCATTAATATTTAGTATGATAAATATTTAAAAAATAAAACCATAATTTAGATTAATATTATTTATTAGTAAATTAAGTTATATAATAATAAATAAAACTTCAGATAACATATAATCATCAATTTGAAAAAAAAAAATTAAAAATAAGAATTTACAAGAATTTACAAGAATTTATAACAGAATTAATGAACTTTATTTATACAATTTAAACTGCACATATTTTTTTTATTTGCTAATTTTTTAATAAAAAAAAATTTAAAATTCATTAAATGTAAAGAGTGTAAAAAAAATCCTACCATGTGATTGATAACATTCTGGGAAGGACTTTAAATTCTCAACTTCCTTAAGAAAATATTATTCCTGAAGTAATTTCAGATCAATTTATAGAATTATAAAGTGATTCTAGTGCGGATTCTGGAGAATTAGAAATACAATATTGTTCCATACAATTTGCACACTTTTCAGGCAATTTGGTATTATCAGAAGTCGATTTATGTTTTAATAGATTATGATTTACCATGGCACAAGCCACACAAGTAGCCCAATCATCATCCTTTAGTTCTCCGTTATTGAGTGATACACCAGCTTGACCATTCTTAACTAATGCTTGAACTTCCTCGTCAGTAAATCTAATTTGATCATTCTCAGGCATTGTTATATTTTCAGTATAGAGACCATTTGGAATATAAATTAATAAAGGAGAATCAGTTGCACCACAAGAAAGAAAGGCGGGTCTCAAAGGTTTACTAGTATCCTCATACCAGTGCTCAGATGACTTTATTGGCTTCTCTACATGAAAGGCGTCATTTATCAAGCCCTCCCAAGTAGATACACCAGACTCATTTTCATCTGTATTATCAAATATAAAGACAACGTCAACATCTCTCTCTGGCTGGGCAAATGGCTCTAATGGAATCGTATCATGATAATTAATATTGTGTGAATATATTCTTGAATTTTCAAAATCTTCCACGTCTAAAGAATTCTTATCGTATAAAAGATAACCCTTAGTTTCGTCAGCGGGAAGTCTCAAGGAAGAGTTACCCAAGTAATTTTGATCATAAATTGAGAAATGGTCGAAAATCTCTTCAACAAAACGTGCATTACGGACAGCGGTTGCTCCCATCAAGAATCCCAAATTATCGTATCCTTTATAACATATTTCTGGTTCTGACTTTGAACTAGCTGGCAAATGTGATCCAAAATATTCAGTACTAACCGAAGTATTAAACTGAGAAGCCCATGAGGTAATTCTGTGGGGAGACATTTCTAAAGAAAGGTCCTTTTCTCCATGACTGTTCGTGGACAAGAAACGAGCTGTTAATAATGGATAAGGCATATCTGCTTGTATAAATGCATCCAAACGGGCAACATCTGAAAGAGCAAATTTACCCCAATTTCTATTTTTTTCTTCGCCAATTAATTGAAAAGATAAAACACGACCTAAAACATCAGCAAGAGATATAGGAGATCTATAATCAGATTTATCAGTAACTGCATAAGTAATCTCGTGCCAAAAATATCTGTTCCTCTCTTTATCGTCACCATAAGGAAAAATCAAACTATTATTAAATTTAAAATTATCAGGAGAATTAAGCAATTCAGATGCAACTGGAAAACCGTGTGCGATTAATGCTGCAATAAGCCAATTAGATTCATGAATTCCTGTAATATATGATGAGGCTTGTAATATACCAGATAAAGGAGATTTATTTTCTGCTCTATCATCTAAGCCTAACAATTGACCAGCTCCAGTGAGTAATGATCTATAACCGCCACCAGAAAATGACAAACCAACAGTCAACTGTTTATTTTGAACAACATCTTCTAAATCAATTGAACTATCACCAAGAGTTCTTTTAAAAAATTTTAAAAGGGCTTGATTAACTTTAGGGCGACGAATTTGAGAAAATTCATGTTCACCCTGAGATATTTTAGCAGGACCACTTGCATGTGCTGCTCTATCTGCTGGGCACTCAGCCTTGGTTGGAATAAACCCAACTTTTCTCGGATCAATATAATCTGGGTTTTCATTAACATATACATATGGAGTATCGTCATCTGTAGCAGATGAGGAAGTTTCCGAAATTGCCTTTCCTTCGTCTACAGGAAAAGAAAGAGCTCCTAAAAGGAAAGCCAAATTTAAAATAAGAAATTTTTTCATGTTAAAAATAATTGATGTATAGATTTGAGAATGATAAAAATGAAAAAAAAATAATTGATGAATAGATTTATAAATAATATAACTATATAATAGATAAAATTATTTATAAGATAGAAGATAAAAAGAAAAGAAAAAAAAAACTATTTCATCGAACTTTAGCCATCTATTTATATTATAATATTTCCTGAGAATCAATTCCAAATGATATAAATAAATTCATAATTCTTACATGTGAAATGTAATATCAAAAATCCAACTGAAGTTTAAAAGTTATTTTTAGCAACGTTGATATTGTCATTTAATAAAGGTGTGATATGTTCTTATTATATAAACAGAAACATAATTTGACGGTATTCATTTTCAACCAACACTTAATAACCTGTGATATTTTTTTATAATATATTATAATTATAATTATACATATTTAATAACTCATATCTGCGAATTAAACCTTTGTTTTTATTGGTTTGCAACGTGATTGTGATAAAAAAATATCCTAGAATGTTAGAAAAATACCGTTTAAACAAACGCAAAATTTAAAATATTTTTCTTTTCTTTTTTTTTTTTTTTTTTTTTGTGCAACAATTTCGTTATTCACTCAAGGACATTAAAAATAATTCTTGTTTTTATAGACCTTATAACATAGTTTATATTTATAAATTTTATATCATTTTAAAGAGAAAAACAAAGACCATAGCTTCAAATCAATACTAATTTTGAATTATTATTTACAGTCCATATGCTATTACATTAGTACTTGAAAGTTAATTACTCAGTAGTAATTTTAGAATAATTATTTTTTTTTTCAGGTCTGTTGGGTTTCTGAAAATCATATCAAATAAATTAAATTTGGTGACATCATAATTTTTACAGAATTTACAGATTGGAATAGAATCCAGAGATCTTAATATCAACCAACCGACCGTTCAGAAAAGAACCTTGGTAACGCCTTTAATTAGATGGAAATTTAAAATATCTACGAGTATTTGTAGGAATTAAAAGAATAATATATTTGTAGTTTTATTAATAATACATAGATTATATAACAGATATTTTTTTGGATGTATAAAAATATAGTACAATAAGTACAATGCAACCATATCGCGAATGTATGGCAAGAGAAATGATAAATTTGTAAACTGATGTGATATAAATAAATAAATATAAACCGTTCTAAATATGAATATATCGCATAATAAACAATAAACTGAACAAATGCTTTTTTGATTGTTTTTCTTTTTTTCAAAAAAATTAAAAAACCACTCTTGCATGGTAGAGATGGGCATCGGTTAGAGTTATATTCGACTCAAATCGTCTCTCACAAAAATTCTACATAATAATCTATAACTGAGAAATACAATAAATAATGTTAAAAGATTTTGTATACTAAACTATGTGGTGATTAATATGAATGAATCTAATAATCTTGTACCGTAGTAGCTTCGATAAAAGACCATCTTTTAGCTGTTTTTTTGGGAACATTTGTGTATTTTTAACCCTTTTTTTTAACTGTCCTTTTAACCCTTTTTTTTAACTGTCCTTTTAACCCTTTTTTAACCCTCTTTTTATCCTTTTAAACCAGTCAGTCTGTTTGAACCGTCTGAAAAGACCACTAACAAGTATATAATTAATACGTTTTACACTTTTATATAATCAGACGTTATAGATTATTATAACCTTCCACATTGTGCTATTTATCATTAAATAAGAACTACAATTTTAGAACTATTTTTAATTTACTTACGTAGATATATATTTATAAATTATAATTTTTTTGCCATGTAATAAAACGGAAGAAACAACATATAAACCTAACATGCATGACAGTTTCAGTTCCAGCTTTGAGAATCTCCAAATTCATGTAGAATATACTTAATTTTATTCTTATTATATAAATATTTGCTAAAAGGTTTATAATAAAATCTATTAATAACTATTTTAATACTAGATTCTTTTTGCAACCAAATAAATTTATTTTACAGTCTGCCTATGCCGCTGGAATAATAATGTCATTGCAAAAAAACATCCTTTTGCCCAGCTCTATGAACGATCACCCATCGACCCATCTACAGAAAGAGCCCTACAAAGTGAGACCACTATGTACAATATGGATATGTATAATCAACTACATTAATTACTTGTGTATAAGTAGATTGGATGATAACTTTAACATTAATTAGTATTAACTTTTATTTGATCTTTAATATAAAATATAATTATATATTTACTACATACTATTATTTATTATCTTGTAGAAAAAATATATTCATTTATAGATGTGTGCGAACGGCTAATGGAATACCAATTGTGATTTTTTTTTTTTTTTTTTTTGGTAATTTAATTTAATGTTTCTTTTATATGGTGCTAAGAAATGTTAGTCTTGGCATATCTAGAATATGTACCCAAAAATATATTTTATTTATTATATACCATATACTATATTATATACTGTGTGTAATATATATAATATATAAATATACTATATATTATAATACTATAATATAATTTACAATACTAATATACTATACTATACTATAGTAATACAATTCTATATACAGTAAAGCTAGATAGAATAAACATTTGTATAGATCATTCATACAATAAACATGATAAACATATATTAAACATATATTATACATACATTATACATACATATACATACATATACATACTTATACATACTTATACATACATATACATACATATACATACATATACATACTTATACATACTTATACATATTATAGACTTATACTTACACGTACTTATCATTTATTTACACCTACATATACCATTTACTTACACATATTCTATATACAATTTAGCTTCTCAAGTATAGAAGTATATATTATACTATGATATTATATAGTATAGTATTATACTATATTATAGTATTTTATGCTATACAGTATTATTCTATACTATTATATACTATACTATATATTATACTATTAAAATAGAATACAATATATACATACTATAATAACATATATAATATATAATATATACTGTACTGTATATAAATAATATACTATAACGCTATATTATAATATACTAAATAATATACTATAATATACTATAATATACTATAATATACTATAATATACTATAATATACTATAATATACTATAATATACTATAATATACTATAATATACTATAATATACTATAATATACTATATTATACTATACCATATAATATTATACTCTGCATACTATACTATATAATTTAATACTATAATATAATATACTATATAATACTATAATATATACCAAGTATATATTTTATATTATATACAGTAAAACTAGATAGAATAAACATTTGTATACATTTATTTATACATATATTTTAGACATACAATCAATTATACATATACTTTTACTTATACATACATACATACATACATTTGGGGATTTATACATATATTTACACCTATATACAATTTCCTTCATCTGTATTATAGAATAGTATAATATATTATATACTATAATATATAATTCGTATATATTATATAGTATATATAGTAAAACTAAATAGAATAAACATTTGTATATATTTATACATACAATAAACATATATTATATTATACATATATTATTATATACATTTTACACACATACATATCATTCACTTACACATATTCTATATACAATTTAGTTTCGCAAGTATAGAATTTTATATTATAGTAATTTATACTATAGTATACAGTATTATTCTATAGTATATATAATACTATACTAAAATTCTAAAATACTATACTATATACTATACGATAATAATATATTAAATATACTATACTATAAAATAAAATAATAAATAATATAATATAATATACTATATATAATATGCTATGTAATATAATAATGCTATATAACATGCTATATAATATATACTATAAGTGTTATATACTATATTATTATATTTTACTATACTATAATATACTATTATATAGTATTATATAGCATAGTATAATATAACATAATATAATAATAATATTAAGTTATACTGCAATAATAATACCATACAATATAATAAAATAATAAATAATAGAAAATAATAAATAATAGAAAATAATAAATAATCTTGTATTATATAACATTGTATTATTATTATAGCAGAAATGTTTATAAATTTCATTTCTGCAGCCATAATAAAATATTCTTGAAATGATAGATTGAATGGAATGAATATCAACCGTTTTGTATTTGGAACATTAATATGATTAAAAATATTCAAAAAAAAAAAAAAAAAAAAACACACAAATAAATAAATAATTTAAATATAGGTAAACTTAATAAATTATCTGTTAAACTAATATATACGATTTAAAATTAATCTAATTTTATTATAATAAATTATAGTAAAATATTTGCCAGAATAGTCATCATGGCATAGAAATATCTGTTGAATTCACACCAATTTTTATTTAGTCTCACCCGCAGGAAAACTTTTCCCTCTTCCGTGTTCTTTTTAAACGGAAAAAATTTTTTTTTTTGATTTAACCTTTTTTTTATCCGTAGGTAGATTTTCGTATTAAAGAAAAAAAACATATGACAAAAAACTTTTTGGTCTTTTTTTTTTTTTTTTGTTTTCTTGTATTTTAAAATAAGTCTATAGACCTTTAAATTTATGGTAAATCTCCTCCGTGATAGTTAAAAATAAATGAAAATTAATGTTACATTTTCAAACCATTCTAAATAGTTTGAAAATTATATTTGTACAGTAGAAATAATAGATTTATCAAAAAAAAAAAAAAAAAAAAAACACTACTGATCATGCTAAATACTACCTTAGAATTAATTACATTCATGTTGTTAATATCATGTTGCACATTAATAAATTTATTAATTTACTTATTTTAGGTTTCTAGAAAAAATACTTTAAAATGGAGGGAAAGTTACATCCAGAATTGGTTTTTTTTTTTCTTTTTTTTTTTCCTATTCTATCATATAAACAATATAACATTATATTTATTCTCTCTATAAATTGATATAATCGATTGTAACATGAAAAAAAATATCATTTTTAATTTAGCCTTACTTTCTGGCACTTTTTGTATTCCTACATCCGAAGGAAATGCAGACATTATTTCAAGTGGAAATGAAGTTAAACTAGCAGATATTGGTTATAGTCCAAGAACTATCCAATGTCCTGCAGACAGAGCAGCACATTTAAGTGGTCCAGCTAAAATATCTCAAGGTGAATTTGAATTTTCTCAAATTCGTCGTCCTCAAGTTAACCAAGCCCTTTTAAAATTTTTTAAAAGAACTCTTGGTCATGATAGTTCAATTGATTTAGAAGATTTTGTTAAAAACAATGAATTGTCTATTGGTTTATCGTTTTCCAGTGGTGGTTATAGATCATTATTTACTGGAGCTGGTCAATTGTTAGGCTTAGATGATAGAGCAGAAAATAAATCTCCTTTATCTGGTATATTACAAGCCTCATCATATATTACAGGAATTTATGAATCAAATTGGCTCATTGGAGCTTTAATCGCACACGGTTTTCCAGTTGCATCTGAATTGTTTAATTCTCCTGATAAGTTTAAATTTAATAATGGTTTGATCACTCCTTATGGTGACGATATGGCAAAAAATCAAAAATACTGGGATGAAATTAGTAAATCACTTGGTGATAAAAATAAAAAATTTGCTATTACACCTGCTGATGTTTTGGGCCGTGCGCTATCTTTTCAATTACTTGGTGAAACAAGTGGTAGTCTTACTCTTTCTAATGTTGCTAATTTGGATACTTTTAAGAGAGCAGAAATGCCTTATCCATTATTAACAGCTCGTTTATCAACCTACAATGGCAAAACATTTCGCACCCGTCCTCTTCCTTTAGAAATGACACCTCATAGGATCACATCATGGGGACCTTTATATAATAGTTCTGTTAGTACTGATTATTTTGGATCGTTTATGACGACTGGATCAAATTCAGATCGGGAATTCTGTTTTGATAATTTTGATAATTTGGGATTTTTAATGGGAGCAGCTTCGGCTCCTAGTACGCCGCTAGTTCGAGATCTTTACGTGCCTTCATCTAATAATAATAATAAACCCGGCTTGAATACATCATTATTTGCAATTCCTGAAAAAGATGCGGATTCTTTTTATATGCTTCATGCAAATCCTTTGGCCATAAAAAATTCAAATTCTTATTTAGAAACAGAGATGTACACTGATTTTATTTGGAAAAGTGATACTGTTCCATTAGAGTCATTTTCTCAGCCTGAGAGAAAAGTTGATGTTATTTTTTTGTTTGATAATACAAGAGACGGTGATATTGGGTTACCTACTTTTTCTGCATTGAAAAATGGGATTTCTTATTTAGAAAAGATACGTGTTAATCATCCAATAAAATCATTCTCGAATTGGTATAATCCTAGTAGTAAATCACCAGCAAAACCTAGTTTTTTCTCTTGTGATGCATCTGATACTCCATTGGTTATTTATATTCCAAATGGTGTTTATACTGAAAATATAAAAATGCCTAAGAATGATCAGGCCACGTTCACTGATGAGGAAGTTCAATCATTAGTTGAGAATGGTCGCGCTGGTGTATCTCTTAATAGTGGAGAACTAAAGGATGATGATTGGGCTACCTGTGTGGCTTGTGCCATGGTAAACCATAATCTATTAAAACATAAATCGACTTCCGATAATACTCCTAAATTGTCTGAAAAGTGTGCAAAGTGTATGCAAAAATATTGTAAGCCTACATCGCCATAATTATACAATCACCAAGCCATGTAATTAGTCCCATATTTATAAGTTTATTGATCATATAGAGAAAATTGTTTTGTTCTGTTTTTATAATTATACGCAGTTAAATATATATTGCTTCAGGTTTAAACTAGATAACATGATGATATTACTAATTTACGGAGTTATATATAAGTGTGATTGTCAAATTCTACTCTAGGAAATATAATTTAATTTAATATTCTTTAACATATTTATATTATCCTATATGGATGTCAAGTGGTTCAAAACAAGGACCATATGAAAATATTTATTAAATATAAATTACAGCTCTACAATTATATATATTGGTTTTTACAGTTTGTACTGTATATTTGGTTATCTATGTGAAAAAAAAGACTACTAAATATTTGTTCCCTAATTACATAACGTTTCCGATATAGAAACTACTGGGTGTTACTATTCTTCCCGACGTGTAGGAAATAAAAAGTGTCGATTGTACTGTAATTCTAAAAAATCACAATTTACAAAGATCATATTTACGTAGTAATATTAGACATTATTTGAAATAATCTATTTGAATATAAAGAGTGAAGTTTATTATCTTCGATGGTCTTTTGAGCCATAGTTGTTCAAATGCAAAAAGGACAAAATAAGGAAAGTTTATTACAATTTATCTTTAAACTAAAATTTCCAATAAATTATTTATTCTACATGAAATGAAAAAAATAGGTTCTGGAAAGTTGAAAAAGTGAATTTTTAAATTTTTTCTTAATACGGTTTCTCTTGACTACGGGTCTTTTTCTAGTCTTGGTATGGGGAAGAAATACGTATTTAATATTGGGATTGGAATAGGAATTGGTATATTTGTATATTTGTATATATTATTACTAAAATTTGGCACAATATTACTCATATATTTTATTTTCCCGTCAATTTAGAGGCTTAACGAGGTTGGCAGCGGCATTATTTTCAAAAAAGGTAAAAATTAACAATTTTAGCAATATCATAAGGCCGCTTTTGTTAGTAATCGTATTTAACAAACTATTGTTGCCTTCTACGTGAAGTATGATATGAATTAGAATGTAGAGATTATAAAATGTATAGTGAATTTGTAAGTTATAGTGGATTTGTAAGTTATAGTGAATTTATAAATTATATAGTAAATTATAAATTATATAGTAAATTATAAAATATATAGTAAATTATAAATTATATAGTAAATTATAAATTATATAGTAAATTTTAAAATATATAGTAAATTATAAATTATATAGTAAATTATAAAATATATAGTAAATTATAAATTATATAGTAATTTATAAATTATATAGTAAATTATAAATTAATAGTAAATTATAAATTATATAGTAAATTATAAAATATATAGTAAATTATAAATTATATAGTAATTTATAAATTATATAGTAAATTATAAATTAATAGTAAATTATAAATTATATAGTAAATTATAAATTATATAGTAAATTATAAATTATATAGTAAATTTCTATAGAATAGTCTACAGCACAGTATAATGGCTTGATTTTTAAGTTTAATTTTGTATTTCTTTTTTTTTCTTGTACAGATAAGAAAAAAAAACGAGGTTGTAGTCAGATTTGCCATTTAATTTGTAATAATTATAGTATTTTTAGTCATAAATGTAGTAAATTTAGTAATAAGTATACAATTATTAGTCAGCAAATGCCAATTCACTGCCAAATTTAAATTTAACTAATAAATTAGTAGATAATTATAGATAAATTGACCTTTAAAATCTTTAAAAAGTAAAACAAATACATATAAATCAATAAAACAGCTAAGGATTATTTTTCAATTATCTCTTTATTCATTTCTTTAATCATTTCTTCAATTATTACTATTTTTTTTATTAATTTAGCATAATTTTCTGCATTTCAAGGGAGCAAAGTAAGGTTTTTTTGGTTTTTTCTATTTTATTTTATTTTCTATCCTACTCGCATTAAAGGGACAGATTACAGGTTTGTCTTAATAAGGTTAAATTTTCTTTTTTTTAATTTAATTAATTAGTTTATTTAATTATTTGTATAATTTTGTATAATTTGCAGAAATTTTTCTAATTTTTCTAATCTTTCTAACTTCTTTTTCTAGATTCATAGATTCACAAACTAGATTGCGTTTTCAAACTAGAAATACAAACTAGATCGCGTTTTCAAACTAGAAATTAGTCCCGTTAAGTGAAAAATCACCTTAACTTTATTGAACTGTTATTTGACTTATATTTTAAATTAATATCCAATTTATTTATACACACATAAGGAATATCCAACTGAATCTTCAATTTGAATAGAATTTTAAAGTACAGTACAGTACAGGGGATTTAAAAAATTAAAAAAAAATTAAAAAAATACCACAATATCAGACAAAGATAAATTTCCATATATTATCTAAATGACCCATTGATATTTTGATATTTTTTTTTCTTTTTAATTTTTTTTCATTTTTGTTTTGCTTTTTTGTACATTAGTTTTAGAGGCGTCCTTTTTTACCAAACATAAAAAAAGAAAAAAAAAAGAACCACAATAAATCTAACAGGTTTAGCAAATTGGAATAACTCGTTTATTAACTAATTGGTATCTACAATAGGTTTAAATTTATTTTAAATTATTTTAAATTATTTTAAATTACTTTTAAATTTATTTCAAATTTTAAAGTTGAAACAATTCAATTCCAAACTCAAAGCACAATATGTTTAAATTAATAAAAATATTCATATTTTTAATAACATTTCTACTGAGATCTACCCTATCTAAAAGTTCCTCTCCTATTGTTTCCTTTTCCGAACTAGATAGCGCCATCTATGGCGTTTTCTACTTCGAAGATAGTCCATTCATGTTGGCACATGCTCCAGATTCGATGTCTGTATATTGGTCTGAAGATCAAGGTGTGACTTGGATAAAAGTAGATGGAATTCCAGATGATTCAGCTGTAAATATTATTATGCATCCCTATAACAAAGTAAGAGCTTATATCTTAACAGAAGGAACAACTCACTATTTTACAAATAATCGAGGTCAAACATGGGATACATTCAAAACTGAATACCCACCACTATTTTTTTCAAAATCATCCAATTTAAAATTTAACGCCTTAAATGGTGACTATGTTCTTTTCATGTCCCAAAAATGCATAGGAATACTGTGCTCGGAAATTTATTATTACACCACAGATAATTTTAGAACTTTAGATTATCTAATTGCCTCGTATGGATGTGCTTTTGCTCATGAATCAGATATGTATCAAGGCGATTCTCCGGAAACAACAGTTTTATGCATTGTAGAATCACCAGAACATGATAAAAATTATTTTGCCGGAAATGTACTTGCTAGATCAGAAGATTGGTTTGCTGATAGATCTTATGCCTCTATTAATAGTAGAAAATTAACTGGTTTGGTTGGCGTTGGTTCTGTCTCAAAATTTCTTGTTACAGCAATGAGATCTGAAGGTACCGATGAAATGGCTTTATATCTTTCTGAAAATTCACTAGACTGGAAAAAGGGTCTATTCCCAAGCTTTTCAAATAAGATTAAACAAGAATCTTACACTTTACTCGAATCAAGAAATTATTCAGTTATTATAGATTTATTTTCAGAAGGTTCAATTCTCTCTCCAGTAGGAGACCTATACGCATCCGATTCTGATGGAAATTATTTCACTAAAATTATAGAACATACAAACAGAAATCTTTATGGACTTGTGGATTTTGAAAGACTTCAAGGAATTGATGGAATTATGCTAGTAAATGTCGTGGATAATTGGCAAGATGTCCAAAAGTCCTTTTTGATTGATAAAAATATTAAATCAAAAATTTCCTTTAATGATGGAAGGACATGGAGCCTCTTAAATGTTCTTGAAGCTGATAAATGCCCACTCAACAATAATAATTGTACTCTTAATTTACATAGTATTACTGAAAATAAAAATGTTGGAAAACTTTTCTCGACTTTATCACCCGGTGTAGTTTTAGGTATGGGAAATACAGGAGAATATTTAACTGAATATGAAGACTCAAATCTTTTTCTCAGTGAAGATGCTGGAAAATCATGGAGGCAGATATTTACTGGTCCTCATTTATGGGAAATCGGTGACCAAGGTGGAATTATTTTTATTGTTTATAATGGAGGTCCAACCTCTGAGGCGTATTATTCCTTGGATAGAGGTGCTTCTTTCCAAAAAATTGAATTTGGAATTAAACTTAAAGTTCGCTTTACAAATACTGTACAGGATTCGACTGCTTCTAAATTTATTATTGTTGGCACTGAGGTTGGTGATGATAATGAAAAAGAACTTATCGTTTCAATTGATTTGTCTAAAGTTTTTGATCGAAATTGTGATCCTAACAATGAGGAAGAAAATTCTGATTTTGAGAAATGGTATCCAATTTATAATGAAAATAATGAGCCAGGCTGTATAATGGGTAAAAAGCAATTTTACTATAGAAGGAAAGCTTCTTCAATTTGTTTAGTCGGAAAACTATTTGAAGATCCAATTATAGAATATGATGCTTGTCCCTGCACTGAAACCGATTACGAATGCGATTTTGAGTTTTCTCCAAATAAAGAAGGAGAATGTACACTAAGCGGCAAACTTGTTGTTCCTCCTGATCAATGCCAGAATGCTGATAGTACATTTTTAGGCTCAAGTGGATACAGATTGAAGCCAGGAAATATGTGCGTTAAAGGGGATGATCCAAAGGATAAACTTGTTGAATATAAATGTGATGGTATTAATGTACCAACTGGTAACGTTGAACATGTAGTTAAAGAATTTTCTGGCTCGTTAGATTCTTTTATTTATCTAGAACGTTCAAAGTCTTCTTCTGGAAATGATGAAACAGTTCTTATGCGTACCGATGATAACAAATTATATGTTACTCATGATCAAGGTAATGAATGGAGTGACGCTTTGCCTGATGTAGAAATCATTCACATTTATGCCAATCCTTATTTTAAAGATGAAATATATTTGATAACAAATACTGATGATGTTTATTACTCTAAAAATCGTGCTGCTTCATTTTCAAGTTTTAAACAACCTACTGAATCTTATTTTGATGATATTCCTGCAATGGTATTTCACCCTACTGAAGCAAATTCTTTTATTTGGACAGGAGCAACATGTGAAAACATATTATCAAATGATTGCGCCGTTATTACTTATGTAACTACTGACGGTGGCATTACATTTAAAAAGCTTTTAGAAAATTCTAGGAATTGCGATTGGGGTACAGGTCTAAAAGGTTGTGGTAAAAAAGATTTAATTATATGTGAAAAAGTTGAAGGAAGGCACACTAGCTTAATTGCTTCAGCTCATTATTTTTCAAAACCTCACACCACTTTGTTTGATGATATTATTGGTTTTGCTAAATATGATGGATACCTTATAGTTGCAACAATTGATGAAGATGGCAGTTCTTTGAAAGCAAAAGTTTCACTTGATGGTGAAATTTATGCAGATGTAGAATTTCCTAAAAATTTTAAAATAGATCATCAACAAGCTTATACTGTTCTTGATGCTTCAAATCATGCAATGTTTTTGCATGTGACTGTAAATCCAAAATATGGATCAGAATATGGATCTATTATGAAATCAAATTCTAATGGTACATTTTATGTTGACTCAATTGATTTTGCAAATAGGAATCCCTTAGGATTTGTTGATTTTGAGAAAATGTATGGGTTAGAAGGTATTTCCCTTACTAATATTGTAATTAATCCTAGTGAAGCAGTAAAAGGTTCTAAGAAGAAGTTAAAAAGTAAGATAACTTTCAATGATGGTGGAGAATGGCATTTCTTACAAGCTCCTGATGATGATTCAGAAGGAAATTCTTTTGGTTGTGATATTAGTGATTTTTCTAAATGTAGTTTAAGTTTACATGGATATACTGAAAGAAAGGATATTAGGGACTCATATTCTTCTGAATCTGCTGTTGGGTTAATGATTGGTGTTGGATCAGTTGGTGAATATTTAAGTCCCTATGAAGAATGTAATACATTTCTGACTCGTGATGGAGGAGTGACTTGGAAGGAGATTCATAAAGGACCATATATGTGGGAATATGGTGATCAAGGTTCAATTATTGTAATTGTTAATGGATTAGATTCTACTAATAAACTTTTATATTCTTTAGATGAAGGAAACAATTGGAATGAATATGAATTTTATAATGAACCTGTTAAAGTAAATGATCTTGTAACAGTACCTTCTGATACAAGTAGGAAATTTATTATTTTTGCCTCTCCATCACAATCAAATGGTGGGAGTAGATTTTTGGCAATTCAAATTGATTTTACGCATTTAACTTCTAGACAATGTATACTTGATTCAGATGATCCTGATACGGATGATTTTGATCTATGGACACCTAGAAGGCCTGGTGATGAAAATAATTGTCTTTTTGGACACGTTGCTCAATATCATAGAAAAATATTAGGACGTAACTGTTATATTGGTGATTGGGTACCACAGCCACATAAAATTTTAAATAATTGCACATGTACAAGAGCTGATTATGAATGTGATTATGATTATTATAGAGCAGATGATGGTTCTTGTCAACTTGTACCAGGTTATTCACCACCTGATCATTCAAAAGTATGTAAAATGCCTGGAACAATTGAATTTTGGAAACCAACAGGATACAGACGTATTCCATTATCAACATGTGAAGGTGGTAAAGAATATGATAAAATTGAATCATTCCCATGTCCTGGAAAAGAAGATCAATATAAACATAAAAAGAAAGGACTTTCTGGCATATTACTTGTGTTTATTATTATGCTACCTATTATATTTTCATGTGTTATTGGATGGCTTTTATATTATCATTACTTTGGTAGATTTGGACAAATAAGACTTGGAGAAGAGAATAATTTTTCAATTATTTCAACTGAATCGCCTTGGATTAAATACCCTGTTATTGGTTTATCTGCAACTGTTGCTTTTCTTTCAGTTTTACCTACATTCATAAAATATTTTGCAGGCTATACATATGATAAAATTAGAGAAATCCCTTATATTATAAGGAGACATAGAATGAACAGGTACACGACTAGATCTGATTTTACTAGACGTGATCATAGTGCTTATAATACTGTTCATGATGATGAAGGGGAATTGCTTGGATTTTCAGATGATGAGTTGGATGATTCAACTGCGTGAGTTTTTATAATAAAACTTGATTTCATTTCCAATTCCAATTCAATTTTAAAACTCAATTGTTTGTTTAATTTTTTATATATTTAAGAATTATTTATTATTTATTGTTTTTCTTTTTCACATTTTTTACAAATATTTATTTATATATATTATGACAAACAAAATAAATATTTACTATTTATATATATAAAAAGAGAAAGAAAAACTCAAAAAACATGATAAAAAACTTAAGTTAATAGAAAAATCATTTTTTATTTTTCTTTTTTAATTAATAAATAAATATACAAATAATAAGTTAACTAATTTTTATAATTTATAATTTATAAATAAGAAAAAAAAATAAGAAAAAATAAAAAATACGAAGAAAAGGGGGAAAATAAAAAAAGAATATACCCTAGTTATAAAAAATAAAAAAATAACCTAAAACTTTATAAAACTAACTATAACTATAATACATTAACATTCACAGCACTTATAAATAATAGAAACAAATGAAACAAATGAATAAATAAATAAATAAATAAATAAAATAATATCTTATCATATCATATATATCAAGTATTGTAAAAATTATTGTAAAAATTATTATACAAAATAATTATTATCTTTAATTTCAATTATTTTTAGTCTTTCCTGTCTTTCCTTTTAATTTTATCTTAAATAGTATGATAAGAAAAAAAAAAAAAAAAAAAAAAAAAAAAAAAAAAAAAAAAAAAAAAAAAAAAAAAAAAAAAAAAAAAAAAAAAAAAAAAAAAAAAAAAAAAAAAAAAAAAAAAAAAAAAAAAAAAAAAAAAAAAAAAAAAAAAAAAAAAAAAAAAAAAAAAAAAAAAAAAAAAAAAAAAAAAAATAATAATAATTATAATCTTTTAAATATGGAATAAACTTCATATAAAAAAGAATTTAAATAAAAAGAAAAAAAAATAAACAGCAAACGAGAAATAACTTCTCGAATAAATTTAAATAAAAATAGAAAATAATAAAATAATAAATAACATAATAATAAACATAAAATAAAATAAACAGAAAATAATAACATAATAAACAGAATAAAGTCTAAATCAAAATAAAATACCATAATTAAACCTCTTTAATATCAAGACACATCCTCAACTGTCTCGATGTTAGTATCAGAATCATCAAAATCATCATCCTCTTCCGGATTATAAGCAGATGCCTTTTTCAAAACTTGTTTAACTTGAGGATGATTTATACTACTATTAGAACTATTATTACTATTTCCTATAATATTTCCAGAAGTTCCTTGATGTACAAAATCGTTATTCATTCGTCCATAATTCGATTGCTGGGAACTTAATGAAGAATGTGAGGGAGAACGTTTTAATGAAGAAGAAAAACTACTTGAAGAAGTATTTTTTGCTTTCGAATTATAAGATTTATTTAAACTTGCAGAGGAAGCAGATCTTCTTGGAAATGAAAGCTCAAGCTCATCTGAATCAGAATCAGAATAATTATTAACATTATTTTTATCAACGAAACTAAAACTTGAACTTGTCTCTGAATTAACACTCTTGGGTGAAAGACTTTTATTAATTTTACTATAATTTGAATATTGTGGAGATCTTTGAGTTGAAATAAAATAACTAGAATATGGAATTGGGCTAGAAATATTTATTCCACTGTTGCTTCCAATATTTGTTGTATCGTTATTATCTTTATTATTATTATTATTGTTAGGTTTAATATTATTTTTGGTACTAATAGAAATAACCTGAGGAACTATTTTTGAACCACTTTCTGAATTTGCATCTTGATAATAATTACGATTATAATAATTTATATCATAACCTCCTGCTGAAGAAACTGTAGGATATTGACCTTCGTAATCATATTCTGGGTCATCCATATCTCCTCTAGATTTTGGAGAATGAACATGAACAGAAGGTAACTTTCCTTTGTTCCTTAATGTATTATTAGTATTTGTATTTATATTTATATTTGTGTTTGCATTTGTGCTTGTGCTTGTGCTTGTGTTTGTGTTAGTATCTGTATTTGTATTGGAAACATTTTTAAAGCTAGCAGTTAATGGAGAATTATCATCAGCATCTTCATCATTTGAAGAATATTCCAAAGGTCTATGATTATATCTCCTATAGTTTCCATATTGATGATATGTATTATTGAAATCAATCCTACCAGCCATTGAACTTTTTGGTTCAGCTTCGGTAAAATCATTACCATCTTTATTAGAATTATTGAAGTCATTATTATTATTATTATCATCATCATCATCATCATCATCTGATACATATTTTAAAGTGGTTGATGGTAATGGAGCAATTGATTGTGGAATACTAACATATAAAGTTCCATTTGAATTAGATCTTGAAGAAGAATGTTTGCCATGCTTACGACGTGACTTACTGCTACTATTAGAAAATCTTGAATTTGAACGATTAGATGAAGATGAAGAGGAAACCGAATTTGATTTTGAAGAAATACGAGAATTATTTTTTCTTCTAGAATCTCTGTCACGTCCTCTAGAACGAGGATAATCTTCATCCTCGTCAGAAGAAATGGATTTATTAGAATTTTTATCAGTTTGATCACCTTGTATTGATTTATCATTATTAGAATTTAATAAACCAGTTGAATTTTGTTTATCTTTATTTATTAAATTATTATTAGTTTTTGAATCGAAATCAATAGTATTTCCTTCTTGATTAAGATTTTTATTTTGTAAATTTTTATAATCTTGATTATTTGAAAATGAATCATCATCTTCTTCTTCTTTATGTGGTGGAATAGAATAATCTTTAACATTTTTATAATCTTCATCATCTTCATTAGAACTTGCATATTCGAAATTATCTTCAGCATTATCACCTTGATGGTCAGTATGACCATGGTCCAAAAAAGTATGATAATCATCATAATCATAATCATCATAATCCTCTGAGGAATCGCAATAATCATCATCAAAATCATTTACAGCTATACGTTGTTCAACTTCATTATTAAAGTGAATATGTTTTACTGTTTCTTGTTTGGTCATAGTACTATTTGAAGTACGAGTACTTAAAGCACTAACTAATGAGGATGGTAAACTATTATTAGTATTATTATTTCCATTATTAAGAGAAAGAACACTTGAATTATCAGAATATTCACCAGAGCCTGCATAACTAGATGGAGATAAAGATGATGAGCGTGATGTTGTTGTTGTAATGTCATTATTGTTGTTATTAATAATGTTATTGATATTGTTATTGTTATTATTATTATTGTTGTTATTATTATTATTATCAATTTTATCATTATGAATAACACTACTGTATAATAATGAAGGTGGAGGAATCGATTTTGTAGAATATAAATTAGATAAATTTTTTACATGATTTGAATCAGCGGGATTATTGGCATTAGTAATATTATCATTCCCAGCATGACGTATACTATTAATATCTATATAAGGAACAGTTGTTGCTGATGAAGTAGAATCATAAGAAACAGTGTTTAAATTTGGAGAACCATGAGCGAGAGATCTAGAATGATAACTAGGTGGCGGTGGTGAAACTGAAGAACTTGCAGTACGAGCTGAACTAGAAGAAAAAGGAAGAGCTAAAGATTTTGAAATCATAATTTCAGAAATTGTTCTCTTTTTCAAAATAGGACGAGTTGATTTTGTTGATGATGATTTCGTTGTTGATGATTTTTGTTTTTGTTTGGAAGTTGATCTTGACGTTGTTGCTAATTCATCATCTGAAGAATTATGTTGATTTGTAGATTGAGTTGATGAAGATTGAAGAGAAGTTTCTCTTTGCTGCGGATCCATTGGACCGATTAATAATGGACCATATAACCAAGTTACATCACAATCTTTTAACCAATTTACTTCCTCTGGAGAGATAGTTTTCAAATTATATTTTGCTTTCATCCAAGTGCGCCATGAAGCATTTTCTAAACGAGCTGAATTTGCCATGTCTTTTCTTTTTAGAACCACATATCTCCATGACGATGATATTTCATTCTCACCCCAATCATGGGATAAATAATCTACATGTTGTGAAGGTTCTATTGATATGACAGAATCATCATTTACATTTTGCGGTAGAAGAATGATATCTGGCGAGGGAGCTTTAGGTGATGTAGATGTAGAAGATGATTCATTATGTGTGTCATTTGTTGGGTGTGTGTCGCTTGTTGGGGATGTTGAACCTGTTTGACGTGTGGGTGAATACTTTTTTGGACTTAAATTTGAACTAACATTTTTAGTAGGAGAAGCAGAATTTCTTGAAGAATCTAAAAAGGCGCCTAAAGTTGCGCCTGAACGTTGAAGGGAGTCTAAAGAGACTGTTCTTTTTAAAGTATAATTACCTGAGTAAGTTGTGTCATCACTGTTTGAGTTTGAGTTTGAGTTTGTGTTTGTGTTTGTGTTTGCGTCAGCATTAAGGTCATGTAAGGATTTTTGTTTTAAATTAGCGTATTTGAGTTTGGAAAGACGTGATTTATCGTGGGAATAATAGTAAGGTACCGGTGTGTCATCTAAATCTGTGTTATTGATAATGTTGGTAGTGTTGTTGTCAACGTCTTCATCGTCATTGTGTGCATGATGGGTCACCAAAAAGGAACGTTGGGGAGACCGTCCACGAGGTTCGTCCGGCTCTTCCTGTATATCCGAGAGCATCTGGTTTGTATTATGTTGTATAATATGATATATATATATATATACTATCTATCACGATATATTGTATATTGTTGTATATTGTATATTGTATATTATCCGCAGACTTTATGAGATTGTAAGTAATATTTGTTATTTGTTATTTATTATTATAAAATCAATTCAGTACCGCAGACGATAATACAATAACAAATACAATGCAACACAATGTGATATAATAGATAGTATATATAATTATATACAACTATCTATAATAATATGGTAATTATAATATATAGTATATAGTATATATTATATTATATACTATATAACAATTTACACAATCTGTTTTGTTAGTATTGATAAATAAAACAAAACAAAACAAAACAAAACAAAACAAAACAAAAATAAAACAAAAACAAAATCAGGGGGGAAAGACGGTTATTTATAATAAAAAAAAAAGTAAACAAATGTATGCAAAAAAAATAAAAATAAAATAAATAAATAAATAAACAAAATAAATAAATGCCAAAATAAATAAAATAATTAATAAATAAATAAATAAATAAATAAATAAATAAATGCTAAAATAAAAATAAAAATAAAAATAAAATGCATATATATATGCGTTTTTTTTTTTTTTTT
>JAJMCZ010000064.1:51372-63722 GCA_030573245.1 Ascobotryozyma americana | reverse complement strand
TAATTTTCTTTTTTTACTTTTCTTTACTTCTTCACGTTCCTTACTTTCTGCATTCTCTTCTGCAATCTCTTTCGTATTCTCTTCTTTGTTATCTTCTTTGTTATCTTCTACATTCTCTTCTTCATCACTTTCTTCTTTCTTATGTTTCTTTTCTTTTTTATCGTTTTTCTCTTTATCTTTCTTATCTTTCCTATCTTTCGTTTCCTTTTTATCTCTTTTTTTCTTCTTTTCTACTGCCTCATTTCTGTCTCTCTTGTCTTTTTTATCTTTCTTTCCTGTCTTTAACTCTAAATTTGGCATTTTTAATAGTGTCTTTATTCAAGTAAATTCAATACTACTAATAATTTATTATTTTTTGTAAATTACATATATATTAATAAAATTTGTTAAATTAAAGAGCGTCGTATCTAGGCAACAAATATTACCCTGAGTTGTATTACCTGTGTAGAATATCTTATAAATATTTGTCACCTTAGAAATGATTTATTGTGTACTAAATCTGTACATGTATACACACTTATGTATCTATTTTATTATAAAACTTTTATTTTTCAATTCTGACTGACTTTGCGTCGTTTCTAAGGGCAATATAATATAAAAACTAAATATGTACTACAATTGCTTTAAAATCACTATAAAAATTTTTTATTAAATTAATGATATATACTTATATACTTATAACTTATACACTAATAACTAGCATATCAATAGGCATGTTCTTATGAACTTTTATTTTTATATCTAGTTAAATTTTTAAATGTATCTCTATTCCAAAAAACATTTAAAAAATAATAAAATTATATAATATTAAAAACAAACCAAATCAAATCTTGTCTTTTCTTCTTTTTTTGTTTTATTTCATATCCTTTTTAAAATATAATTAAACATTATAAATTTTAATGATAAACAACAGGAGTTCTGGCAAAAGCATGATTGACAGGAGATCTAAGAGGCTTAACATCCTTCCAAAAGTTAAAAGTTTTAACAGCACGTTCAGCAACACCTTCTGGAGTAAAACCAAATTTAGCATAAAGCTCCTTATATGGTCCAGAAGCACCAAATCTATCAAGACCAAATTGTTCATGTGAATATTTTTGCCATCCAAGAGTTGAAAGTACTTCAACTGAAAGAATTGGGACATTATCAGGAAGAACAGAAAGTTGATATTCCTTTGATTGTTGGTCAAAAGTAAACCAAGAAGGAAGTGAAACAACGCGAGCATTTATTCCGTGTTTCTTTAAAACAGGGATTGTTTCAATAGCAAGGGAAACTTCTGAACCAGAGGCAACAATAATAAAGTTAAATTTTTCATCATCAACAGCAACATATCCACCTTTAAGAGCCTTCTCAATAGAAGAATGTTCAAGAACAGGGAGATTTTGACGAGTAAGAGCAATAACTGATGGAGTATGCTCATCGGTGATTGATTTGTAATAAGCAGCAGATACTTCATTACCATCAGCTGGTCTCCAATCTTGGAGATTAGGAAGAGCACGGAAATGTGCAATAGTTTCTATAGGTTGATGTGTTGGACCATCTTCACCCAAGCCAATTGAATCATGAGTGGCAACCCAGATTGAACGTAATCCAGAAATGGCACCAATTCTAACTGAACCAGCAGCGTAAGAAACAAAGTTTAAGAAGGTACCTCCATAAGGAATATGAAGACCATAAGCAGCAAGACCATTAAGAGCAGCACCCATAGCATGTTCACGGATGCCATATCGGATGTAACGGCCAGCATATGAGCCGAGGCCAGTATGTGGTGGTTCAAAATCAACAGCATTAGACCAACGAGTAAGATTAGATGGAGTCAAATCAGCAGAACCACCAATAAGCTCAGGAAGAGTTGGAGCGAGTTTCTCTAAAGTGATTTCTGAAAGTTTTCTAGTAGCAAGAGCTTTATCACCAGCTTTATAAGTTGGAAGAGCTTTTTCCCAACCTGCAGGAAGTTTCTTTGAAATACGACGTTTAAGATCAGATGCAAGTTCAGGATATTCCTTGGCATACTTTTCTAAAAGTTGATTCCATTCTTCCTCAGCAGCGGCACCTTGGGCAGCCTTCTTGTGAGTATAATCATATACTTCTTGAGGAACTTGGAAAGATTTTTCTGGATCAAAGCCGAATAATTTCTTAACATGAGCAAGATCATCAGCTTTTAAAGGAGAACCATGTACAGATTCTGAACCTTCCTTTAAGGAACCAAAACCAATTGTAGTTGTAACTTTAATAATAGAAGGTTTATTTGGAACTTGTTTGGCTTTTTCAATTGCAGCAGCAATTGAGGCAATGTCATAATCACCATCTTTAACAGTTTGAGTGTGCCATCCATAAGCTTCATATCTAGCAAGAACATCTTCTGTGAAGGATACATCGGTATTACCATCAATAGTAATATGATTATCATCATAAAAAACAATTAATTTTCCTAAAGCCAAGTGACCAGCTAAAGAACTAGCTTCTGAGGAGATTCCTTCTTGTAAGCAGCCATCACCAACAATGACATAAGTGAAATTGTTAAAAAGTTCAAAACCTGGTTTATTGAAAGTAGCAGCAGCTTGTGCTTCAGCAATTGCGAAACCAACAGCTGAAGAAATACCTTGACCAAGAGGACCAGTTGTAATTTCTACACCTTTAGTATCTAATGATTCGGGATGGCCAGGGGTTTTTGAGCCAGTATGACGGAAATGCTTTAAATCATCGATGGTTAAACCATAACCATACAAATGAAGTAAGGTATATTGGAGAGCACAAGCGTGACCGTTTGAAAGAATAAAACGATCTCTGGAAATCCAACCGGGATTTTTGGGGTTAAATTTCAAAAATTTTTGAAATAAGGTATAAGCTACTGGAGCAAGACCCATTGGAGCTAGGATTGTTAGCGGGAGTGAAAAGTAGAAAGTATAAAAATTAAAAATATAAAATAAAAAATTAAAAATTAAAAATTAAAAATTGTAAAATTGTAAAATAAATCAATAAATAGATAAAAAAGAAATTAAAAAAAATAAAAATTAAAATAAAAATTAAAAATAAAATAAAATTAATTTAAACCCGAAATTTATAATCAAAATTAAAATTAACATTAAAAACGAAATTAAATTAAAAATAAATTAAATTAAATCGTATAAACTAAACAAACCAATACTTACCACCTGGATGTCCAGAGTTACCAGCGGAGGGTTGGTCAGCCTGAATGTTAGCGCTATAAAACAGTCTTTACTATAAAAATAGCATAACAATATTACTATATAATAATAAATACTATATAATATACTATATACTATATAATAATAAATACTATAAATAATAAATACACTATAAAACTCACAGATACACATCTAATCGTGTTAATAGCAAGAGTGTCGATATCAGAAGCAGGCATTTTGGATTATTAATTAAAAATGCTAAGAAAAAGCTGGGCTAGACTAAACTAATTTATATAATTTATAAATTTGTTATAAAATGTTAGTATTATTATGCGAATTAGTTTATAGTTTTTATGCGTATTATTATGCGTATTTATATAATATTCTCTATACTATATAATAAACAATAATTGTAAGAAGCAAAAAAATAAAATAAAATAAAATAAAATAATTGCGAAATTATTTACTTTTATATAGACAGTTTTTCCTATACTACTAAAAAGTTTTATTTTTTGTTTTTATTAATTGTATTTATTTATTAATTTATTTATTTCCTTTTATCTCAAAAAGGGTAAGTTGGTTTAATCACCATAACAACGTTTATGTAATTTATACTAGTTTATTGCATAACTTCTAAAAATTATTATATACTCGGTGCTAATATATCGACAAAATGATTATTAATATACTTCATGGGTTTTTTTGGGTTTTTATGTTGACATGACAATTACGTCATTTTCATTTATGCCGACATTTTTTATTATGGCTTTGCTTTATTATGTTATATTTGCTAATAATATATGGATTATGTAACCGGATTAGGTTATATTTGCATGGAAACAAACGGAAAAACTATATAGTGTTCTATAGTAGAATAGAGGATTATTCTTTATTAAAGTAAATCATTCTATCAAAGAGGGGTACGCATGGGGGGCGTGGGGGCATCTTTTGACAAGCTAGATATTTTATAAATATTTGTAAAACATATAAATGTTATTATATGTCTCTTTTTATTCATATTTACGCACTACATAACAATTAGTGTACATGTTATTAACTTTGTAGTTTCATATAACACTATAATACACAACTATAGACATTGTCTATAGTTGTGATTGACTTCCGTAGATACCTTATCATTTCCTTAGCAACAAGTGACTTTTTAGTCGATATATAACCACCCTGTATGGAAGCCTAAATGTAAGCCTTTAGGCTTACATTTAGGCTAGCTCACATACACATATGCATTCATATAATATATTCTTAAAACATAGCCATTCTTCTTTTGTGTATCACAATCACAGCCAAAATGTCATTTGCTAAAGCCTGTAGAAAAGTAGTTTGTATTGGAAGAAATTATGTAGCTCATGCTAAAGAGTTAGGAAACGATCTTCCGACAGAACCTTTTTATTTTTTAAAACCTCCATCTTCAATCTTATTGCCAGATAATGGTCCATTACTTGTACCTAAAGGTGCAATTGTAAATCATGAAGTTGAACTTGCACTCATTATGGGAAAAAAATTAACTGATCTTCAGCCTACTGATGAAAAGGCTGCTTTCCAAGCCATTGACTGTATGATATTTTGTATATATTTGTATTTTGTATTTTGTATTTTGTATATTCACTATCATATTAACACATTCTAAGCTTATGCACTTGCTATTGATGCTACTGCAAGAAATGTTCAATCCCTTGCAAAAAAAAAGGGTCTTCCTTGGACAGTATCAAAGGGTTTTGATACTTTTCTTCCATTATCGTAAGTAATTTACACTTTACATTTTACATTTACATTTTACAATTTACAATCATATATGAATGTTTCTAATTTTATTTTATATATTATTTTTGTTAGATATCCTATAGATAAATCTAAAATTGAAGATCCATATAAAATTTTTCTTTCTTTATCTGTAAATGGAGTATCCCGTCAAGCTGATTTTACAAATTTGATGATATTTAATATTCCAAAAATTCTAAGTTCAATTTCATCAGTAATGACCTTAGAACCTGGTGATATTGTTTTAACTGGTACTCCAAAAGGAGTTGGAACCATGAATCCTGGCGATAAGGTACTTGCTTGTTTATCTTATAAAGATGAAGAACTTGCTACAATATCTATTGACGTGACTCAAAAGCCTGGCATTTATCAATTTAATGATACTACTGTTTAATACTGTTTATTTATTTATTATTAGAAATATTAAGTTATTTAAAAAAATATATTACTTATTTAATTTATATAGTATTAACTAATATAAAAATTATGAGTAATATACTATGTAAAATATTAGATGCAAATAAATTCCCAGTTACATTTTATATATCATAACATTAAATTTGTATTCTTAACCTAACCAATTATACCCATTCATATTGGCGAGGTTTGAAGGTAACTACGCAGGATTCCATAACATTCTGTCCAAATATAAAAGTAATCCCATAGGAATTCTACCGTAGTTATGCATTAGTACAAGAGAAAACCTATACTAATTTCTTTTTCTCATAGTTTTCATAAGGTTTCCAGTTTAAAAACGTTATGTTTCCTTGCTATTTTCATCCCACCATATTGCCGCATTATAACCGTAACCGCAACCCTTTTTTTTCCTCTCTTATACAAATTTCAACTCTTTGTTTTCAAGTACAATAAAAGAAAAAATGTCACACTTATGGCGGCTAGCAAAAAAAAATATATCAAAATGTAAGCATTTACCTTTCTTTCTCTTTTTCACTCTTTTGCATTTAATATTCTAACAATAAATTAATGACTAATAATAATAATAATAATAATAATAATTATAGTACTACCAGGACAAACCCAAACATCTGGAATAACGAATAATTTCATTTTTAGTGAAACAAAGGCAGGACCCTACACATTTTTAGATTTTAGTAAACCAGAAACATTTTCAAATTGTATAGTTCGCACAGATAAAGAACAATATGGCTATAGTACGGCATCATTAAACTATGATGAAAAGACTAAGTCAGGACATTTTCATGGAAATTTATCTCTTGATATTCCGACACAATATTTAGAAAATAATATAAATTTAGCTTATAATCCAATTGTAATTAGATCTGGTTATGTATTATTTAGGACGAAAAATCAAAACAAAAACGCTTTTGGCCCTTCATATTGGGATTGGAATGGGGTTACTCATATTTTATTAAGAGTATTAGGTGATTCTAGAAAATATTTTTTAAATATTCAAGCTGAATCTTCATCTTCTCTTGATTTATTTCAACATAGAATATTTTTTCAAACTCCTGGGAAATGGGAAACTGTAACTATTCCATTAAACGAATTAGTTGAAACAATTGGCGGTCATATTAAACATACTGGCGTCATGGATAAATCAAGAGTTAAGACTATTGGTATAGGTTTAATAGAAAGGAAATCAGGTACTTTTAGTTTATATATAAAGGACATAAAATTAGTCAACCGCAAACATTTAATTTTATTGAAAAGGCATGAAGAATTGATTAAAAATGAGCAAGAAGGTCAAGGTAACCAAATCCAGGGTTCAAGCAGGGTCGAAAATAAATAAATTCAAAATAAATAGAAATGACAATAATGATGTAAATAGGATGTCTAGGTGAATAATTGAATAATGGAATAATGTAAAATATAAACAATATAAACAATATAAACAATATAAACAATATAAACAATATAAATATAAACGATATAAACAAATAGTAACATATAAACAACTATAAACAAAAAATAAATATTATAAATAAATATTATAAACAATTATAAACAAATAATATAAACAAATAATACAAACAAATATTATAAACAAAAAAACAAATACACATAATACACTATAACTAATCTTGCCATTTTTCATTTGTAAGCTTCTGGTAAACCTCTATATATCTGGCACGCGTTTGATTTACAATATCTTGAGGAATTTTCACACCATTTTTACCTTTTAAATTATTTGAAATTAACCAATTCCTTAAAAATTGTTTATCGAAACTATCTTGATCCTGACCAATTTTATAAGTCTCCGCATTCCAAAATCGCGAAGAATCAGGAGTAAGTACCTCATCAACAAGAATTATTTTATTTGTTTGTATATCAATACCAAATTCAAATTTAGTATCAGCAATTATAATACCACGTTTTTTTGCAAATTCATGAGCAGTTTTATATAAGGATAAAGCTAAAGTTTCTACACGATTATTTAATTCTTCGCCTATTAAATCTGAAGCAGCTTTTGGAGAAATATTTTCATCATGTTCACCAGCTTCAGCTTTTGTAGAAGGTGTATAAATAGGTTTATCAAATGCTTCACACTGTGATAAGCCTGATTTTATTTTAATCCCATGAACAGTACCATGTTTTACATATTCATTCCAAGCAGAACCAGTTATATAACCACGTACGATTACTTCAAGTGGAATTAATTTATATTTTTTAACAATCATACTTCTTCTCTCTAATTGAGAAATATATGGTTTTAATTTATCAAATATTTCATTTGGAAGGGTTGTTAAATCTGTTGAAACTAAATGATTTGGACATATATCTTTTAAAACTCCTTCAAACCAAAATTTTGACAGTGAAGTAAGAATTGCACCTTTACTTGGTATTCCCTATAGAGTTAATATTGTTTCATAATTATTTATTTCTAATGTATTACCTACGTTTTCTAGAATAACATCAAAAGCAGAAATTCTATCAGTTGCAACAAACAAAAGTTCATCATTATTAATTTCATAAATATCTCTAACTTTTCCTCTGTTTATTAAAGGAAGAGCACCGTGAAGATTCGTTTGTTCAACCGACATTTTTAAATTTGTATAGGGTTTGGAAATAGTGATTTGATAATTATAAATGTACCTAGTTGCAAAGTAAAATTAAAAAAAAAAAAAAAAAAAAAAAAAATTAGATTAACTAAAACGTAATGTATATTAGATACCGTTTTGGTAGTAAATGACAGTACAATTCTTTCACGTAATAATCACGTGCTGGTGGTAATACCTCATTTTATTACATCTAGTCACGTGCAAGATTTCTACGTCATTTAAAATATTTCCAATTTATTCCTTATGTAATCGATAGAAAGAAAGCTACTAGGGGGTTGGCTACATTGCTGTGAAATTGTTGAAGTTGGTTACTAAGCAACATTGGTGATCGTATTTGAATACGTTACTACGCATCCTGTTTATAACCAGTCCTGTGTTCATAACTAAGATAATAAGAAATTAAAATACACAAATTTTAATTTTAATACAAAATATTAATGATACTGTCCTAACCCTTATACAATTACTATTTTTAGTTGTTTGTGGTTGTGTCATATAGTAATTGTGAGATTTTGAGTTATATAATCATAATTTGTTTCCATGGCAATTTAACCAACTCCAGTAGCTCTTCTACTTTGGCGGCTATGATAATACACCGCTTATATAAGCCATCTCATTTATAAAAAAAAAAAAAGAAAGTGAAACAGAGTGAGAAAATAGTATTGTAATTATTAGTATTTTAGTTTCATCTGAGCACATTTTTATTATATAATTATATATGTATATCGTAATATATTATAATTTTCAGTATATCGTATATCGTATATCGTATATCGTACTGTATAGACTGTATACTGCGTAAACTTTTTAAGATATAGATATTTCATTGTACATCGTATCTTGTATAAAATCGTAATATTTTGTAATACGTCACATTATCAGTAAAAAGTTGTTCATATTTATAGTAATACATTGTATTACGCGTTTTTTAGCGTACTACTATTAATATTTCATATTTTATATTTCATATTTTATATTTCATATTTTGTTGTATATACTTGGAATTGTTTTTTTTTTTAAAAAAAGAATTTAATATAGTGGTTTACTTATTTATTTTTATTAATTTAATTTAATTTAATTTAAAAAGAAAAAATATTTACATATATATATACAGTAGAAAATATTTTCTATTTTATTTTTATTTAATAATAAATTTGGATTTTTGAAACTTACACCTTCTGTCTTCTATCTTCTTTTAGTTTTTCACCTTTAAACAAATTTAACCAATTTAAAATGATTTTCTCACCTTATTGGTATAGCTCATCCTCTTGGAGCAGTTGGTATGTTTTTTTATTATTTGTATGCTTATGCATTTATATAAATATATACATTTACTAATATTTTAGGGGAAGATGGGTGCTTTTAGGATTAGTAGTAGCATTTGTCCTTGCTTTAGTATTATTGTAAGTATAAACAATTATTTTGGAATTGAATTATATGTATTTATCTATATATTAACAACCAGATGGTTCACCTCTCGAAGACGTGTAGTACGGGGTGAAAGACCAATACCGTTTACTGGATGGGCAGTGGGAAATCCACCAGCATATTCAGCTCGTCCACAAACTGGAGAATATATTGTTAATCCTGCAGCATATCCAAATAATAATAATAATAATAATATGAATAATAATGATGATATTCTTCCAAGATATTCTTATTCAAATAATGGTGCAAATGGTAATGGTTATGGTATGAGTGATTATAAATCAAATAATGCATCTGCAACTCCTTATATGAATCCAAATAATGTCAATAGTAATACTCAATCACAAGTACCATCTTATCCAAATCCTACATCAAGTAATGATTATTCAAATCGATCTAATCCAAATTCATATCCTCCACCTCCTTGTCCTCCTCCAAATGCATATACAAAAGTTTAATAAATTATTTATGAAACCGATATGATTATTATATGATTGATATACAAAGGTATTATTATATATAATTAATTATACAAAGATTATATATACATATATATATTATACAAGTTAATGTATATATTAGGTTCGGAGGATGTTTGCTTATGTTATATATTTTTAGTTAGTTAAATTTTATTTCTTATTTTATTTCTTTTTCTTTTTCCTTTTTATATTGATTTTAATGATATTTACGAGTATGGCTTGTAGTTTTGTGTTATGATATTACTTGTTCTTTGTATTGGAATTGGATGTATGTTATGTGGTGTAAATGTAGATATGTAGAGTGAAAAAATATACAAGTGCATATACAAATATAAAATACATATACAAATATAAAATACATATACAAATATAAAACACATAAAACACAAATAGCTGTATATATGTGTATACATGTAATTGTAAATACACACACATACACAAATACATGTATATGACCCATAACTACTTATATATACTATGGTATATTATACTATATTATGTATTAATATAGTACATATCATATTATTATGCTATATATTCTAATTTACATCTTTTACTTCTATATACACTATATGTTCCATAAGAATCTGTGTCTGTAAAATAAGTTAGATTTAATAAATAATGTTCTATAATTTTCTACAGTATTATTTTAAATTTACTTTATATAACTTTAATCTAAATTACTTTTATAATTATTTATGTAAATTACTTTTATATCTATGTAAATTACTTATTAGAAATATCCATGTACATTATTTCTATAATCATTTCTGTAAACTACTTTCGTAATTGTCTCTAATTTACTTTTGTACTTATTCTTATATGGTGTATAGTATTTGTATTTTTGGACTCTACAAAAAATACTCTATACAACTGTTGCTAGTCAAGAATAACCACAAACTACAAAATGCCAAAGATAAGTGAATTACATATATCTTATTTATATAGTAGATTTATATATATAAATGCATTTATAATATTTAAATGTTTATATGTGTTTATATATGTGGATATATTATAGTATTTAGTTTTTTTTTTTTCTAATTCTAACGTATAGTATACTTCTTCTGTGAATATTGTGATGGTATGTATTACACATATACAATAAAATACTAGCAAATGCTAGTAAATGTTAATATCATTCTAACATAATACCAACACAATACTAACAAACAGTATATCTAACCCACGACTCAAGAAGTGTAAGACGTGCACATAACAGTGGAAAAAATCATATACGAAACGTCGTAGCTTATTATGAAAGTGTGTAGTATTAGTGATTTTATACATTTTATTAGTGTTTTTTCATCTATTATTAGTAATTTTATGCTATTTATTAGTTACTTTTAATATATTATTAGTAATTTACACTTTTGTTAATACTTTAAATTCATTATATTTATATCATCGACCACTAACATCATTAGATACTCTAGCAGAAATTAACAATGGAATTGGCTCTACTAAGGAAAATTCTGCTCTTCCAATATGTATGTCTACTTGTTATTTTTTTTACCCGTTTCTTAAATTTTACTAACAAAATTCTCTACTACGTACTATAGTAAACTATACATAGTATAGTATACTATAGTATATTGACACTATGTGAAATAGCTGCCGCAGTTGCTGCCGTATTACAATCTTCTGGTAATCAACCATACAATTCTTAGCTATCAACTATTTGTTTTTAATTATTCCTAATTAGTGTAGTATATAATATAAAATATAATAATAATATAGTATAATATAGTATAATAAGCATAATACAGTATAATATATAGAATCATCGGCGACGAACTGGGTCTCGCCCCTAGAGGAAAAAAAATTAGCAAGACAAGACCAAAAGGTAGGGTAAACAAAATTATCATGTATAAATCGTAATACATATGAAATACTGTAACCAAAACTCGTTATTTACCCTGCTTTATATGTAAAATTTGATTTTTGTTTTATTTACCAACTATTTTCTATATTAAATAAATATTCTATTTTATATTTCTACAACTTGGAAATTTTTTTCTTAGAAAACAAAATTATACATGAGTATTAAATGCTAAAAAAGAAATGGCAAATTGATTACAAAATTGTAAATAACAAACAGTTAAACAAACATGCAGTCGTATTACGAAGTAAACCCGCATCTTGTAGAGATGACTAATGAAATAGGGTCTCCGCCTCCTTTCAAAAAGCTCTAGAAGCGAGCTGGGTCTCGCCCCTGGCCAAAACTCTTCGCCGGAAACACTAATAAAATAGCAGAAGCTTTAAATGAAATGTAAGATCACGTGACTACATTAATACTTAATAAAAGGCAGTGTAATACAAGGTTTTACATTTTAGTAATAAAGGAATCACTATGACAACGCGCTCAATCCCACTGTTTAATAAAAAATTAAGTGCAAGCAAGCATCACGACAGGAGCATTAATTCTTTTACTAACAAACTTTTTTTTTTTTTTTTTTTTTTTTTTTTTTTTTTTT